>JADFUC010000969.1:0-113959 GCA_019722365.1 Lithospermum erythrorhizon
CTCAGTACTTCGTTCAGTTACGTATTGCTCACCGGCCCCGTCATCATTCAAAAACTCACCAAACCCCTTTCTCCTCTCTCAAAGCTGAAACCCCTATCCTCCTCCACCTTGATTTTTTTTCACTTTTCTTGGTGGAATCTTGTTGAAAATTAGCTCATGTCTTGTTCTCGTCTACGTTTATGGTATGTTTTAATCTTCAAATCTAAGCATTTTGAGCTATAGTTGACTATTTTGTAAGTTTGACTCTTAAGTTGACTTTGAATTTGAGACTTTAAAATGATATATAGGCATCATCTAAGCTTAGATTTTGTGGTTAGGAGTTATAATCATCGATTTTTGGGGTTGAAATGTGTTGGATGTTGATAGTTGACTTTTGTTGAGAGTAGTTGACTTTTTGAGGATAATGTAAAATTGGTAAAAGTATATCATTGGGCCTTAATATAGTTGTTTTGCAGTAAAAGTCTTGATGTTTAGGTAGTTGGAAGAGATGATGTTGAATTAGGTTTGTGTAATTGAGTAGTAATTGGGTTTTTGAATAAAGATTGTTAAAGATGGGTAAATTAGTTTGGGAAAATTAATTTTTGGGTTAATTAGAGTTGTTTAAAGTGTTAGTGTGGGTATGGGGTGAGGGCCGATTATAGTAGTGAGGTGTGGTGGTTGATATTTTGTCGTTTTATTAGTCGTTTTATGCTGTGTAATCTTTCCTGTAAGTTGATGGTAGTAACTAAATTATTGAAAAAGTTGGATAGTAACTAAATGGAATTAATATAGTAGTAAGTAGTAATTGTAATTCTCGGGTATTTTGGTTAGGCGTGGAGCGTGGGAAAACCTTTGGATTAATTAGGCGAGATGCTGTTATTGCTAGCCAAAGTGAGTATTTATCTCACGGGTGTAGATTAGTTTACTTCTTCGTGAATGTGTTGAATTTGGTAATAATTGTGAGCATGTTATCTATGTATTATTGTGTTGATTATTTGAGTATGCGTTATTGGTTGAGTAGTTGGGTTGTGTGTGATGTTTTGTTGGTTGGAGTGGCATGGAACGAGTTGTTTAGGGGTGGTTGATGTATGTTGAGGTTGTACTACGGTGTGCCTTGTGCCGGTATGAGTGTGTTGTATTTGCCTCGTGCCTCGTGCGAGTGTGTTGTTGCCCGGTATTGGCTTGTGCCGGTATGGGTGTGTTGTATTTGCAGTATCTCGTTCTGAGTGTGTAAATATTGCCTCGTATCTCGTCACGAGTGTGTTGTTATCGATGTGCCTTATACTTTGGTATGAGTGAGGCGTATTTTGCCTAAATGCGTGTCGTTACAGTGTGTTGTTTAACATGTCGACGGGCATAAGTTCTCCCTACAGGTTGAGTTGATTATATGCGCGTGGTGCTTGAAATCAGTTCCACGATGAGTTGATTGAGTTGTTTAGTTGTGGCTGAGTAGTACCAGCGTTGTTGGCAGAGTTGTGGAGTGGGATGGTTTAGTTGTTAGTTGTGATTTTTACATGGTTGGTTGATAAAGTAGAGTTGTGGACTTATTTGGGTATTGTGGTCACTGTTTCCTTGAAAAGCATGATTTTCATTGTTGGATATCTTTTATTAGAATGTGCATGTTAGTTTGATTGGGCCTATGATTAATGACCATAGTAATGGCCAATTGTTGATATGACATGATCTGAAGCGATATTGAACTCATTATGATATTTTCTTTTATTATGGCCTTAGGTTGTATATAGTATTGCCGTATTATATTTATGCGAACTTAACCATTCTTATATTACACTAGCGTGGTGTGAATTGTTCCGCTCTTGAGATAAGTATTCTACTGGCTTTACAGCTTACAATGTCGCTATAGGAGGCATTTTGTGCAGGGTTGACGGTGGTAACCCCGTGGATCTTTTGAGTGGTCGTGCCTTACAGAGGCCTCTGGTGGCGATAGATCTCTTGATCTCGTTGTTTTTTATTGTAGTTGGTTCTCTATTTGTTGTTGCTTGATTTGAGATTAGATTGTATATTGACATTTGTCTTTGGTCGATTGTTGGATGTTGGTTGTTTTGTGTGGTTAAATCTGATGAACCATTTTCTTAAAGCTGTTCTTTTAAATGTATATTGTTTTTTATTTAAGGCAGTATTTTACATCATAGGAATTGAGTGACTAAGTGTCTGATTTGGATGACATACAGGGTAGATGATTCTGATTTGATATTAGTGTGCAAATAAAATAATACTAAATTCCTACTTAAAAGACATTAGAGTAAGCATAAATAAATAGAATATGTTCCCAACGAAATTGAACCAAGACCTTCTTAACAGTTTGATGAATCATCCAGACTAATATGAGCTTTGGGGAAGTACTTGCTAATTAATGTAAAAATATATATTCAATTGTAATACGTAGTAATTCTACAATTTATAAATGAATATTAATCATCATTAATTTAAAAAAAAAAGCCAAAGCAGTAAATAAAGTGATCTGGGTCGTCTCGTGACTGATACACTGTAGTAAAGTCTTTGTAGTCAGTAACAATCTATCATGTCATTTTTAGTGCTTCATTTTTTCACCATCAATTACAACTCTCATTCCTGGTTTAAATAAATACTAGCTAACAAGGCCCGTCAATCGACGGGTCAAAATATTATTCATCTAAGCAGGTTTAAGCTATATCATCAAAAGGATTTAAAAAAGGGTTTAAGCGGTATAATTAACGTCGTACTTGTTAAAGCACAATTCTTTCCATAGTTCAAGACTTCAAAAGTTTAGCATCATTTATCTAGATTTGAAGTTGTAAAATAATGACCATTACGGTAATTAGTAATCACACAACTATTCTGGCTTAATGACATAAAAGTGGTTGATTAAAGTTGGGTTAACTGAAAACATTAGCTAAATTATCAAAAATATATTATCTTATAATTTTAGCGAATTATTAATTTAGCATCACTGCTCCATAGTCGTGTCAGTCAAAAATAATATTATCTTAGAGAGTTTATTAAATAATCGAGTATTATCGAGTTTAAAAAAAAGCAAAAAAATGGGAAAAACAAAAACCAATTGCCAAAAAAAACACACACTCCATCATGTAGTACTGTCAAGTATTAATTGTAGAGCACCTCATGATTTGGTAATTATAAAATATAAAAATTTTAAAAATGAAAAATTATCGAGTTTCAAAAAAAAGGAAAAAAAAGTAGCCACGCGCGTATTAATTTATCGAAATTCTACTATAGATGATAATTGTAAAAAAAAAAAGATTGGCCAACAATATTATCTTAGAGAGTTTATTAAAGAATCAAGTATTAATTATGAGTTTCTACAACAGTTGATAATTGCAAAAAAACAAAAAATGAAAATGGAACGGAGAAAAACATGAATTATTAATTTAGCACCATCAGTGAGGCCAGAGTAAAAATATTATCTTTGATTTTATTAAATAATTACTAAAAAAGTAGCCAAAAAATAATATATAGAGTTTGTTAAAGAATCGAGTATTAATTTATAGAGTTTCTCTGATTGATAATTGTAAAAAAAAATAAAAAAGAAATGAAAAATTATTAATTTGCTTTATACATCCCAGTGCAGGACAGGTCAAAATATTATCTTAGAGGTTTATTAAATAATGAGTATTAATTGTCGAGTTTCAAGGAAAAAAAACAAAAGGAAAAGTAGCCTTGGAGGTGGCTAGTATGACATTGCTTCTCTCTTGTTCTTCTTTAAAATATATTTTATTTTCACTGACCAAATTTTGCTGTGATAACAGTAAAATAATTGATGATCAAATTTTAAACATAAGCATCAATCCATTTACTTGTAAGTGTTGTTACCGGAGTAGAGTTAAATGTAGGATCAGTAAGACGGTTGCTCGAGTTATTGGACAGTTACTAGGCATTATGGGATATAAAGCGGTTTTTACATAGGTCAGATCCAAATGTTAGTTGAAGGAATATCAAGTCAGGTTTTTTGATCAGGTACGTGTTACATGGTCATTTCTACATAAAAAATGTGAAAAGTACTATAAGCGAGTTGGATTTTTATTATCGATTATATGTACTTTGCAGTGAGATAATTATAGATTGTTTCAGTAATGAGAATACTTTTTTAGAAGATGATCGAGCGAGTTTCGAGATCAGTGGCTTGTCGATAAGGGGGATTCAGTTAGGGGTTTACACAAAATCCTAAACCGACCCGAATCAAAAATAACAGAAATTTTAGGAACCGATCGAGACCGAACCTATTTTATTTAGGTTCTGCCGGTTCTAGAATCGAACCAACCGTGCAATTCTTAAAAAATTAATTCATTAATATAATATATATTGTGAAACGTTAAACAACATATCTTAATCCTTCAACTTTCAAGTTTACTTATTTTTCTAGTTGACCTTCAACTCCAACAATTCATCAAATTTGATTGAATTCAAATTAATTTTAATAATTGAGACTCAATTGATCATTTTGATGAAATTTGCTAACCTTTTCATGAAATTTAGGCAAAAACCGAATCCCAACCTAAAGTGAACTGAAATCAATGAGATCGAAAGCGATTTAGATTAAATCGAACCGAATCGAACCGATCGGTGCAAATTTCTAAGTACGTACGTAGTTGTTGACAGGGAGGGCGAGTTGTACTATCAATGTTGTTGCATATATTGACTGCGATTGACTAGTATTTCATTTTCTTCACACTTCTCTCATTCCTTGCTTCTCTCTCTAAACTTCTCTCTAAAATATATTCACTTCAATTTTACTTATTTCACATAAATTTCATTCCTTTTTGAGTTTTTGATCTTTTAATTGTTAGATTTGGTGTTTAGTGTGCTTCTTTTGCTCCATTTTATTCAGGTAAATGTGGACTCGAATCCGAAATCCGTCATTATGAGTAATACCCGTTACCATTATGGTTAAAATTTGTCATTACTAATGATACCCGTAGGGTGAAAATTCGTTATTACAAGTAATATCCGTCACCACTAGTATCAAGATTTGTTATTACGAGTAATATTTGTGGCTATTTTAAGTTAATTTGTTCTTAATTAATATTTATTATTTATATTAGATATACCCGTGACCATTAGGGTTAAGATTTATCATTACGAGTAATATATAGAATTATTAGGGTTAAAAGATTACATCATTCACGAGTAATAACTGTTGTCACTAGATAACCCTAGTGGTTCATGATGTTGGTTTTTCGTTGTTTATTGTGTTAGTCGTTTGCTGATTCTTCATGTTTTAGTTGGATCTTGGGTTTTTGCTACATTTTTACTGGTAGTTGTTTGGATCTAGACAATGTTGCTGGATTTCGATTTTGTAGTGTTTTTTGAATTTTGCTGCTTTTGTATGTCATTTGTAAAAAGTGTTTATAATATTTTATGTAAGTTATGTGGTTTGTTTTTGCATCTGGAAACTCAAAATTAAATCCCTATTTAGTTATAGGTGGGTAGGAACTTTTGTGTTCCTTTTGCTTGATCATTTAATTTTTCAATACAATGCTACAGAACTTTTAGAATTCTTTAATATTAATTAATTTTAATATTAATTAAGTGAATTGAGTATTTTAGAGTTGTGTTCTTTTAACCAATGGGATAACAAAAAATTAAATATTTATTAAGTTTTTGTCATTAGTTTCAAAGATATCTGACTGTGACTATTAATTGTTTTCTGACAATTATTAAAGTGAATTGGGGTGTTTTAACCACTGTCGTATCCTATTTCTTCCAATGTGGTAGTTCATTAAAAGGTTATGATTTTATAATTACTTAAATGAGATATTGTAATTGAAGTATATCTGTGTATAGTTATTGATTATGCTGTTAAACAACAAAATCATATGGAAGTCTAGTGGATATTGTTTTTGATAAATCTTTATGTGATTTTCTATTAATAGTTAACATAAAGTTGTTTGCAACATTTGAACTGTGTTTAACTTATAATATTGTGTTTCAGTTGACAACATGGTGAGGAAGAGGAGAACTGAAGTTCCTGGAGGTGGCAGCGAGAGTTCCGAGTCTCAGGAAAGCAGTGGAGGACAAGGAGGTGGGAGCTATTCTGGAGGGGGTGGTTCTCAGCGCCCCCCTGCTCAGCAGTATCAGGAACAAGGTGGATACCAAAGTGGGGGAGGAAGAGGTGGAGGGCCTCAACGTGGGGGCCGTGGAGGAGGCCAGCATGGAAGCATGGGTCCCCAGCACTATTACGGTGGTGGTCCTGAATATCAACAAGGTGGTAGGAGCCCTCAGCAGTACCAACGAGAAGAGGGCCGCCAAGGTGGCCGGGGTCCCCAGCAATACCAACGAGGGGAAGACCAGCAAGGTGGTCGCGGTCGTCAGCAGTACCAACGAGGAGGACCACCTCCCCAGCATCGCGGGGGATTGGGAGGTGGCCGAGGTGCACCTTCATCTGGTGTGCTTGCCAGGCCACCGATTTCCGAGCTGCACCAAGCAAGCCAGTCTCCATATCAAGCTGGAACAGTAACTCAGCCTTCGCAGTATGATAAATCATCTGAGATCCAGATGGAGGCTGGTTCTTCATCCCGCTCGGTGGAGCCAGTTGCTTCTCAAGTGGTGCAACAGATACATGAATTAAGTATTCAGCCAGAAACGGGGCCAGGTCAGGCTATAATACCTGCATCAAGCAAATCAATGAGGTTTCCATCTCGGCCTGGAAAAGGAAGCACTGGCACTAAATGCGTTGTTAAGGCAAATCACTTCTTTGCCGAACTGCCCGACAAGGATTTGCACCACTATGATGTATGTTTTTCCACCTGTCTACCTGCTCATTGTTTTTCTGTAAGCATTTCTTGTTTACATCTCACATGAGTCTTCATCCTTCTATTAGGTATCTATCACCCCTGAGGTCTCATCTCGAGGTGTTAACCGTGCTGTGATGGCGCAATTAGTTGGACTTTACCGAGAATCACATCTAGGCAAGCGTCTGCCTGTTTATGATGGAAGAAAGAGTCTTTATACTGCTGGACCTCTCCCCTTTGTTTCAAAAGAGTTTAAGATCATTCTTGTTGATGATGAAGATGGAGGAGGTGCTGCCAGGTCAGTTTTAGTAATTAGTTTTTTTTTTCTGTTTCTTGATTTGATTTGCTGCATGGTTACAAATGCTAACAAGCGCTTTGCTTTATGGTGCAGGAGAGACCGAGAGTTCAGGGTTGTGATCAAATTTGCAGCTTGTGCGGACTTGCATCACTTGGGAATGTTTCTTCAGGGAAAGCAGGCGGATGCACCACAGGAAGCACTACAGGTTCTGGACATAGTGCTCCGTGAACTCCCAACATCTAGGTATAATCTTTAATGATGTGCTTTACTAAATGTTTGGTTTCTGTCTTAAATGTGGAATTCCTTATATTTCCATTTCATCTTCTGAATATGTTTTTTTAGAAACCCTGATATTGTTCTTTCATCTGCTAAGCTTCCTTTCGTCAATTATAGGTATTTTCCAGTGGGCCGTTCATTCTATTCGCCTAATTTAGGGAGGCGACAACCTTTGGGTGATGGGCTAGAAAGCTGGCGTGGTTTCTATCAAAGTATTCGTCCCACACAGATGGGTCTGTCTCTTAATATTGGTGAGCAGTGTTCATTGATTTCTCAATCTGCATTATTAAATACGTTCCGTGTTGCTTTTCTCCTGTGTAGTGATGCCTTCTCCCACAGCTGACCATATGTCCCTAAAATGAATTTGCAGACATGTCTTCGACTGCTTTTATTGAGCCCCTTCCTGTGATCGAGTTTGTCTCCCAACTTTTGAACAAGGATGTGTCGTCGAGGCCATTGGCTGATGCTGATCGTGTAAAGGTATTAATAAAGCCTTTTTCCCACCCTCAAATTTGGATTTTCCCTTTCCAATGATCATGCACTTTGTTAGTTTTTCTTGCAATAATTTTAATTTATATTACAATTTTCTGGTATGGCTACTTTTGGGTCTTTATTAAATATTCACAGTTTTCTTAAATTTTACCATGGATGACCCTAATTGTTTGTTAATTTATAGATCAAGAAAGCATTAAGGGGTGTGAAAGTTGAAGTTACGCACCGGGGTAATATGCGAAGGAAATATCGTATCTCTGGTCTAACATCTCAGGCAACCAGAGAGCTCACGTACGAGTTTCTGTCAATCTGGCATTAATTAATGTTTTTTGTTTAACACAAGTCAATGGCTTTTATACAGGTCTTAATATGTGCTTTATCTAAATGCAATGTAGTTCAGGACTTAATATGTGCTTTATCTAAGATGCAATGTAGTAGTTTGATCTTGTAGATCAAATTCATTATTCTGATTATGACCATTGCTATTTATTTTTATTCGGTGCAGTTTCACTGTTGATGAAGGAGGTACTTTGAAATCTGTTGTTGAATATTTCCATCAAACCTATGCATTTGTGATTCATCATACTCAACTGCCATGCCTACAAGTTGGCAATCAACAAAGACCAAATTATTTACCAATGGAGGTTTGTTATTTATCTTTGTTTCTCATTAGTTCACCTTCATCTTCCTTGTTCTTATACCCTGTTAATATTCCTAGGTTTGCAAAATTGTGGAGGGCCAGAGGTATTCTAAAAGATTGAATGAGAGGCAGATCACCGCATTACTGAAGGTGACCTGCCAGCGCCCTCATGAACGGGAGAAGGACATTTTACAGGTTCAAGCTTAATCCTTTTATTATACACACTTCATTGTGGATTTGCTTGTATTCTATGAAATGAACTTAAGTGGTGTTTGAACAAAAAATATTTTTATAGTCTTCTTTGATATAAACGAATGGAGTTGTCAATTTGTTGACAACCACATGTATGGATTGTGATTTTCACTTAGGCTATGGTTTCAAAACTGATTAATTTTGTTTATGGAATGGGCGCCTCTCATTATGCGATTATCTAAGGCTAATTTGTTATTTGCCCCTTATACTATGTGTTTATTTTCAATTTAGCATCTTGAGTTCAGTTCTTGGCCGAGGTTTCGATTCTTGACTTTCCTCACTATCTTGGCTTGCCCCTAAGCTATTTTTTGTCACAAATGCCCTATGCAATTTTACATCTTTAACAATATATAAATTCATTAAAAATACGAAATGCCTATTTTGTCATGGTAAAACTTCATTTAAATATTACATTTGAAAAATAGGGATATATTTTAATACTTTAATATATGAGGACATTTTATAATAAATAAAAATAAAATAATTAAAATAAACTCCATCCCCACAACCACTCCCACCCCCACAGCCCCCTCACTTATCCTTACTGTTTCCCCATTCCCACAGCCCCAACCTCCCCCACTGCCCCCCTCTCCCACCAATTAAAAAAAAATTAGCAATAAATCTCAGAGATTTGTCTTACACAAAACAAATATCACAGAGATTGAGAGAAGGAGTTGACCGATTTGGTTGACCGGTGGTGATGTTGGAGAAGGGGAAGCAGTGAGGGGGGTTGACCGGATTTGTTGGTTGATTGATTGGGGGAGGGTGTTGGCAGGATTTTAGGAGAAGAGAGGAGTGGTGTCGGGTGTTTAGGGAGAGGGCCAGTGGTGGCCGGATTTTTGGGGCAGTGTTGGGGGGATTTGAGTAGGGTGGGGCAGGTTGAATATTGTTGGATGTGGGGGAGGGTGTTGAAGATGAAGATGAAGGTGGATGGGGTGGGGAGGTTTTTTTTTAATTAATTATTTTAAATTTTTTCAAAATTTCCCTCTATTTTTAAGTGTAATGTTTAAGGAAGTTATATTTAGGGGTAATCTAGTTTTTTCGTATTTTATAATAAATTTATATTTGTTTAAATGTGAAGATTGGGGTTCAGAGGGCATTTGAGACAAGAAAAATAGTTTAGGGGATAAGCCAAACAAGAAGGAATATAACTTTAAGGGGGCAGCCAAGACTAAAACCTTAAGAGCGGATTGAAAATAAATGCATAGTATAGGGGCAAATCATTTTCTTTGTTGGTGAATGTTGTACATGCAAGCATTTTGATTGTTTGACAAGATGTTGTGACACTGGTTTCTTTCATCAGACTGTTCAGCATAATGCCTATGGTAATGATCCTTATGCAAAGGAGTTTGGTATCAAAATCAGTCCGAAGTTGGCTCAAGTTGAAGCTCGAATTCTTCCTGCACCCTGGGTAATTTATTTTTGTACATGTTACTGGATAATCTGTATATCCTGCCCCCACTTCAAAATTGGTGTCCTATTTTTCTTATGCAGCTCAAATACCATGATTCTGGCCGTGAGAAAGATTGTCTTCCACAAGTTGGGCAGTGGAACATGATGAACAAGGTTTCAATACAATTTCTGCACCATTATTTATTCTTGTGGCTCTATGTCATAATGTTCTCATTTTACTGATGAAAGGTTAACTTTTATGAGTAGGATATCGAAGTGGAAACATGGCATGTCCTTCCAATTCCTGCACTATGATTTTGTCTGATCAGTTCTATTTGTTCTTGATTATGCCTTTGTCACTGTGTTATAATTTGAAAAAACTTATTTCATATCCCAAAAGTAGTTCTTTAGCCCTTGTTCTGCCTGAGCTTGAACTATTATCCTCCTAGGAATCAATGCTTTTGGGAACTAATAAGGATACTCGGTGTTGCCACTTTCTTTCTGCGATGGTCTAGACTCTTGTGAACTGCTGTTTTCTGTTACTCGTGTTTTATTCCTTTGGAGCTGATGTTTCTTTGATATATTCTTTTATGTAGAAAATGGTTAATGGTGGAACAGTAAGGAGTTGGGTTTGTATAAACTTCGCACGCAATGTGCAAGACAACATAGCCAGTGACTTCTGTCATGAGCTTGCTCGCATGTGTATGACCTCTGGCATGGTAAGAATTTTGAAGATTTGAATGTTATGTTCTTACGTAAACTTTGATCTCTTATTAATTTTTGTGCAGAATTTCAATCCTGAACCTGTGCTGCCTCCTATGAGAGCTCGTACAGATCAGGTAGAACAAGCTCTGAGAACCAGGTTTAATGGTGCGTTGGCCAAACTGGGAGAAATAAAAGAGAAAAAGGAGCTTGACCTGCTCATAGTCATCTTGCCTGACAACAATGGCTCCCTATATGGTATGTGTTCCCAATTGTTGTGATCGTTGATTGTCACTGTATGTTTCTGACATTGATTTCGATTTTTTAGGAAATCTGAAGAGGATTTGCGAGACTGAACTTGGAGTTGTCTCGCAATGCTGTTTGACTAAACATGTCTTTAGGATGAGCAAGCAATATCTTGCTAATGTGGCCTTGAAGATCAATGTGAAGGTGGGAGGAAGAAACACTGTTCTCCGTGATGCACTTTCTTATCGCATGCCAATAGTTGGCGAAAAACCTACAATCATTTTTGGTGCTGATGTCACCCATCCCCATCCTGGCGAGGACTCGAGTCCATCTATTGCTGCTGTAAGATCTCTCTTTGATTTTAGGTATCATTTACGTGATATTATTGTATGTTTCTAAGTCAGTGTCTAAATTATTTTAGGTTGTTGCTTCTCAAGACTGGCCTGAGGTTACAAAATATGCTGGGTTGGTCAGTGCACAAGCCCATCGGCAGGAGCTTATTCAAGATCTGTATAAAACTTGGGAAACTGAGAAGGGCCCCATGACTGGTGGCATGATCAAGTATGAGCTCTTCCTGCTGCCTTTTCAATAGTTTACTCCATTTCTCTTCTCAACTTTGCATTTGCTTACAAGTTCGGTGATGACTATAATACTAATAGGGCGATCTTGTTTTCATTAGCCCACTTGGTGCTTGTATCAACATAACTAACTTACGGAGTTATGGTTGCTTCCTAGCAAAAATACTTATCTCATTAAATTCCACAAAATAAAGCTACCTGGTTCATTGAAATTGAAATCACATTTTCATTTCACACCCTTCATGTATCCATTTCATCAATTTCAGACTTATGGGGAACCAACAATCTAGTAGACACTTAATGAATTCTACCCTAGCTTCTCTAATATATTCTTTCCTGCAGTTTGCCTCTAAAACTGGTGGAATGAATATTGATCCCAAGTAAAATAAAAGCCATAGTGATAGGTTCATATAATTTCTACTTTCATTTTTCTCGTGAGTTATTGATCTCATTTGAAGTAAACCCGTAACGGTTCTACTTTCATTATTCGCATGAGTTACTTGTTTCATTATTATAAGTGAGTTCCCCATTTCAGTCCATCATCATGTTTTCATATTGTGCTTATGTATGTTGCTTTTATTCAGGGAATTGCTTGTTTCTTTCCGTAGAACAACTGGGCATAAACCTGAGCGTATCATTTTCTACAGGTACTTTAGATATATCTAACTGTCCCCTTTTTGTTCTTTTTGCCCTCATGGTTCACCTACCCACATCAACCAATATTTGATTTTAGGGATGGTGTAAGTGAAGGGCAATTCTATCAAGTACTGCTCTTTGAACTTGATGCTATCCGAAAAGTAAGATGCTTCACTCCTCTTCAACTTCATTATTCATTCTGGCCTAAATTTAATTTATCTAAGACCGAAATGTCACGAACTTCAGTCTAAATTTTGTCATATCCAGGCTTGTGCATCTCTGGAACCAAATTATCAGCCTAGGGTGACATTTGTAGTGGTTCAGAAACGTCACCACACCAGACTGTTTGCGAACAACCATAATGACAGGAATGCAGTTGACAGAAGTGGAAATATTCTTCCTGGTAAAATATGCATTGCTTGTTTGTTTTCTGATATTTTTATTTCAAAAAGTCATTTCTGTACTCCAAAATTTATATGTATGTAAACATTTCTGTGCAGGAACTGTGGTTGATACTAAGATATGTCATCCCACGGAATTCGATTTTTACTTGTGTAGCCATGCTGGGATACAGGTCGGCAATAACATATTATGTACATTGACTTCTGTAGAATACTAATTGTCACGATGTATATATTAACTCCTCTTGTGTAGGGAACAAGCCGCCCGGCTCACTACCATGTTCTTTGGGATGAGAATGGTTTCAGTGCCGATGAATTGCAGACCCTGACAAATAACCTATGCTACACGTAAGTATGATGCTCAGAGACGGTTCCAGGATACCAAAATTTCAGCTTCAATACACAATTAGGCATTAGCAATTGTTTAATAGGGAGTATTGATTTTGTTAATTTTTATTTCTTGCAGATATGCCAGATGTACTCGCTCTGTATCCATTGGTATGCCTCCATTTCTCAATTTACCTTTTCCGTTTATCTTTGGACTCCCTGTTTTGCTAATGTCCCTTTGAACTTTGCAGTGCCTCCCGCTTACTATGCTCACCTGGCGGCATTTAGAGCTCGCTTTTACATGGAGTCGGAGACTTCTGATAGTGGGTCGATGGCAAGTGCTGCAGCGGGTGGTCGGGGTATGGGTCCTGGTAGAAGCACCCGTGCACCAGGTCCGAATACTGCCGTTACACCTCTTCCTGCACTCAAGGATAATGTGAAGAGGGTCATGTTCTACTGTTAGTACTTTGATATTGTTCCCACGTTCAGAAACTCATGGAATACCAAAATTGTCCTTTCTTTTTTGGTGTGAATGTCTATTTGAGTTTACTTCAAATAACTCAACAGGAATGTGAGTGTAATCTCATTGGTGTTAAATTTGTGATTCATGGTGATTTGACTATTTTAGCAATTTGGGTTATTTTCATTTTCCAAATTTAGTTGTCAAAATGATAATCAATTCATAAGCCCTTTTCTTAAGACATAACAATCTTTTATTTGACAAATTTGTAAACTCAATAGTTCTCGTTCCCTCCATCTCATTTTCTAAGGAGGTTTGTTTTACCTCCATCTCATTTTTTAAGGAAGTTTGTTTTTTTATAAGGTTTTAGAAAATTCAAATTTTGTCTTACAAATTAGTTTTTATCTCTTTTTTTTTTAACTAAACAAGAAAAAAAATTGAGATTGTTAAAAAAGAAAAATAGTCCTTAGAATATGGGATAGATGGAGTAATATTTAGCTATGTCTAATATAATTAAAAATAATTTATAGAAAATATTCTTTAGAAAAAAAAAATAGGCAATTATATTGTAGAAAGCAATTTTTTACTTTTACTGAACTACCTAGAGACATTTTTTCACAATAAATGGCAAAATCTTCACAATACTGACCCAACGTTTTTTCATGAGCAGCATACAAGAATGAATACCATCATCATTTTTCCTTCAAAGGTTAAATTTTTAGCTCGGATTCCCTCGCTAAAACATCAAGCCGATGATAACGTTCGATTAGTAATCCAACCAAGCCAAAAAATTATCCAACTCCAATTGGACAAAGTTAAATAATGATAATATAATTATCCAATGTTTTCTCTGCAAAATAGAATTCAAGAATGAGTAGTTGAGTGCTACATACCAATCCATAGCTACCATCATCATTAGTTTTTCAAAGATTATACTCCGTACTTTTTTAGCACCAATTAGATGAAGGACCTATCTCAGGATCAGGTTCGGTTCGGTTCAGTTCAATGAAACAACATCAAATTTATTATTGACCGAATCGAGTAACAAATTCTCGTATTTGAACTCGACTTGACTAAATTATAATCATAATATAATTATCCAATATTTTCTCTTGAGTTGCAAACTAGAATTCAAGAATGAGTACTACAAACCAATCTATAGCTGCCAACATCACTAGTTTTCCAAAGATTACACTTTTTAGCACCAATGAAATGAAGTGACCTATCTCGGGATCCGGCTCGATTTAGTTCGGTGAAACATCAAATCGATTATTGATTGAATTGAGTGAAAAAATTTCAGAGGTTGGACTCGACTTGAGTAAAGTCTTTATCATAATATAATTATCCAATATTTTCTCATGAGTGAAAACTAGCATTCAAGAATGAGTACTGCATGCCAAGCTATAGCTACCATCATCACTAGTTTTCCAAAGATTACAGCTTTTAGCACCAATTAAATGAAGTGACCAAACTCGGGATGCAGTTTCGGTTTAGTTCGATGAAACATCAAATTGAGTAAAATTCTCAAATTTGGACTTGACTCAAGTAAATTCTAATCATAATATAATTACCCAATATTTTCTCATGAGTTGCAAAAATAGAATTCAAGAATGAGTATAGCTACCATTAACCTCGGAGCAATCGCTTGGAATTTGAATCGACTTGGTTGAATTTTTTTTTTTCTTGAATCTTGATATAGTTCAAACAATTTTTAAGCAGCTTTTTGCGGTTTTATAAAAAACTTCCTTGTAGAATCGCTAGCCCAGATAATATAATTTTTAATATATTATACTCTGTATATATATTTTACATAATTAAATCGAGATTTATAATTTTATTTAACAATTTAGTATCAAATCCATTAAAAATTTGACATATTCTACTCTATGGCCTATTAATTGGATCCTAAGGAGAATGGGATTATATTTGTGAATACGGCTTACATGGCTAACAATATTTTTTTGATGATCATGAAGATCATAATTGCTCTTACCCGATCAACTATTATTCTGATTGATAAATATTTATTTTTGATAAATTGACTATATATTTGTTGAACCAATTGATTAATATGTATTTTGACAAATTGGATGTCCAATTTTGGTATTTAATATTTTTATTTGGAAAAACAGAATAGCACCTAATATGACGATAAACCGACTTCCACAGCCAGAACAAAACCGAAAACGATTCGCACCCGAGCCGTCAAAGCAGAAAAATGCGAGGGCGATAAAGCACTTTTCGAACGCACAAATTACCATCCCTAGCTACCATCATAAATTGTTCTAAAAAAATTCCATTTTTAAGCCCAACCCATGAAGTGAGCTAGCTTGGGATTAAATTCGGTTCATCTTAATTGAAAACGACATTAAATCAAATCAAGTGTAAGGCTCGATTAACGATCGAGTCAAGCCGAAATTCTCCACCTCCAACAGACTCCTTCGGTTCGAACTTAATCGAATCTAAAAATAAGGTTCGAGCTCGATTCAAATTACATCAAACCAACTTTTCGAACCGAATCTAACGTTAGATTTCTTTACCTGACTAAACTCAAACTCTAGTATAGCTCTAATCATAATATAATTATCCAATATTTTCTCATGAGTTGCAAAATAGAGTTCAAGAATGAGTACTACATGCCAATCTATAGCTACCATCATCACTAGTTTTCCAAAGATAACATTTTTTAGCAGCAATTATAACCATAAGAGGAACAATATTTATCATTTTGAACAAAAGGGGAAATCAAGAATTTCATTTTCAGCATCTTCATCTTCAAATGTGAACTGGATAAAGTTTGATAATGTTGTTTCAAGAAAACCATTTAATGAAAATGGTTACAATGATGAGTTTATAGTAGTGAATTTCTATTCCTTTGTTTTTATTCAAGACCCTCAAGAGCTTGTATCTAAACACCTATCTTTCATGCAGGTTTGTTATTCATATACTAAAAAATTATTCAAAAACATTGTCCAGTTTTGAAATTTAATAGTTGGGTTTTAAAGTTTGAACTCAAATAGTTTTGATTGAAATCAAAATGGACCATTTTTTTGGATGGATGATGTAGTATTTTTCCTTCACCAATATACAGCAGAAACTCTTTAAATAAATGATAGATTAATAAACTCCCAAAATAATAAATTGTTTCGATCCCGACATTAATATAGTTTTTAAATTAATACTCGATAAATTAGTAATTCTATAAATTAATAAATTTCACCGGTCTCTAACATTATTAATTTATACAGTTTTTACTCTAGTATGAATTTATATTGATTGGAGGTGATATGATTCTTCTTGCTACTCATCAGCATATGTATTTTAGTTGTTGAAAGAAAAAAGAAGGGTTCCAGTGACTAGGTGAGTAATTGGTGTTTGCTTGTTGAGCATATTGGGATGCAAAAGCTGGAGTCTTGGTAGAAACTGAACCAATTTGAACCTTGAGGTTCTAATGTTTTGTATAAATACTAATGCCTTTCAGAGACTCCCGGCTAAGCGGGATAAGGGGTCGGATAGTACATAGCCTTGCTTCTTGTGATAACAAGGCGGCAGTTTCCGAATTGACCCAAGAGTAAAGCGCCAACACTATCTACTACTTGACGGAGGATAAGAAGCGTAGGTAGTCCAATGAGCCATTTTGATATATTCGATTATATCCAAGAGCCAGAGAATATAAAATATTTTACTCCAAAGACATAGAAACAACTGGAGGCTGAAGACTAATCCCCATAAATGACTTATGTGATTTAATGATTAGGACATGATCTTAAGGCAGGAAGAGATATATGTGCTATCTCATGACTCGGGGTTACTATAGGGATGATATGTATTCAAATTAGTCGAGAAGCTTCTTGTGTTTCTTAGAATAGTTTATGTCATTAATTTTGTCGTGCACTAAGAATATTGGTTGGATTTGTTGGTCAAATCTGCTAAGGTTGTATTAGTTCATGGTGCAGTCAATCTGTTAGCTCTAGGTGCTCAATAGTCTAGATGAAGCAATGAATTCAACACAAATTCCCTTGCAAGATTCTATGCACTTTTTCCTGCTACATCAGTATAAAAAAGTTTACTATACTATGATTTCCTTTTAGTTCAATCATGGACTTCAGAATAATGATGACTACAACATTTCAGTTGTTACATATGCAGGGTCGTGACATCCATGGCCGTATATATTTGAGCGAACAAGGGATTAATGCACAGGTAATTTAACTTTGTAATGCTTTTAAATGCCCTGCCGGTGCATCACTTTATTATGTCTCAGTTGAAGATATTAAACCGTATCACACAATACATGAAACTTCAACCATATTGTTCCCATTGAAGCTTAACAGCCACCATTTGTATGAGGAAAAGATTTAGGGACATATGGACCATTTAAGAAGTGTTCCTTTATAATTGTTTTAATCTCACGTTATCTTTTTCCTTAAGAATTCTTTTTAAAAGTATGCTGTAATTTCTTGTAAGAGATCAAAGCTTGAGTAAACTAATACTGGGACTTCCGAATTTTTAAGTTTTAATTATCTGTTTGTTTTCTCCATTTGACCTTTTGTGATCTTTAGGCTCTCTCGTTTTCCTAAGATCCTAATTTATGTCCTTCAGTTTTTCTCGACCTCTTCATCTCGTTGAATTTGAATTTCAGTGCACCTTGTTTCTCATACTGTTACATTGTGCAGTACAGTGGACCTTCAAAGGATGCTCTTTCATACTTTAAATGGGTAAAAGATGACCCTAGATTTACTGATATATTGGTTCAGATATCTCCTGCTCCAAATGGTCACACTTTTCCGAGATTGAAGCTGCGGTATAAGCCTTCCCTTGTACAGGCAAGAAAATTGGGTCTTCTCTGTTCAATTTTATATTCCATTCTTCCCGAACCTCTTATCTCATTTCTAATGATAAATGCTCTGTACTGGCCTTGCAGTATCTTATGAATAGCTTGTGTCCTGTATTTTTAGTGTCTTAAGTGAAATAGTTTTCTTGTACAGCTCCATATAAATTTTGTTCCTTCTTTTGCTCACGGGAGTATCTGCAATAAATTGGAGCCTTTGTCTTCACTTGATAACAAATTGGAACCATTTATCAGACTGTTTTATTGGAACCATTTATCAGACTGTTTTATTTGTTGTGGTTACATGACACTTTTGGCTCTTTTATTGGCTTTCTTTTTTATTTAGATGAAAACAGGAGTGTAACAGGCTTCTATGGTAACTGAAAGGAATGTAATTCTTGATAATTTGTTGATCTATGTTCTGTAACCTTGTGATAGGTTTTTATCTCCACCAATTGAGCTCCTTTTCACATTTAATTGCCAGTTATCCTGATTTCAAAGTTTATTGCATTGGATATATACAGGTGCATGGGATGGCACTTGACGCAAATCTGTGATTTTTAATTTGATGTTGTTTGTTCCATTTCCTCCTCTGGAAAAGACAGTAGCCTACCGGTGTTTTAAGTAATCACTTAACAATAAGTTAATAGTTGGAATGGCTTTTTCCAGTTGGAAGGAGGGATATCACATCTTCCATTGCTTGAATCATCGATGCGGGCTACACCACTCACACCATCCGAATGGAGAAACAGAGTGGAAGCAGCAAATAAGGGAATATCTTCTGCAGTCCATGAGATGGAAACAAGCTATGTTATTCTTGATGTCAGAAATGGTACCTAATCTTTCCTGAAATAGAATCTTGCTAGAACCTAGAAC
Source organism: Lithospermum erythrorhizon (assembly GCA_019722365.1). Classification (NCBI taxonomy): domain Eukaryota; kingdom Viridiplantae; phylum Streptophyta; class Magnoliopsida; order Boraginales; family Boraginaceae; genus Lithospermum; species Lithospermum erythrorhizon. Next base: position 19,136 of record JADFUC010000969.1, read on the forward strand.
TCAAGCCATGATAACACACCATAAATAAATTAATTCCAGAAGTTATGGTTATAGCCTATACGTCATACCAAGATCTTTAATGCAGCTTGACTTGATATTTACTACATATATTTATTATAGCCAATGAGATGGGACTAATCCGAACTGAACTCGTTGACACTCTTATGCCTTCTATTATTGAAATCATCATTATATTTTAGTTCTGTAATTCGTGCTACTCAGGGTATGAATGGGATGTCGGTCACTTTGAGGGGGCCCAGAGGCCTAACGTTGACTGTTTCAGAAGTACTTCATTTGGCCTATCTGAAGAGGTATGTGGCATTGGATGCATTATCCTTTTTCATACTATACTTCTATGTGAAGGCTTAAGTGCTTGCTTATATTAGTATTAACGTTATGAAGTCATTTTGCTCTAGTTGACTCTGATAGTAGCAGTCTCTTCTCTCGTAGAGTTTGCTTTGAGATATACTTGATCATTTGCATTCTTCAGGAAATCGCTTCGGACCCTTTAGCTTCTGTAGATAAAGAAAACACAAATGTATTGATGTACTGCACTGGTGGCATCCGCTGTGATGTATACTCTGCAATTCTTAGGTATTACATTTACTAGTGTGTTCTTTCTGGTAACACTCCTTCTGAGTTCTTCTTGGTAACAATTCAGTTGTAATGTGATGTAGCACGCACACTAGCCATTTTTACTTCCTTGTCATATCTTTAAGAAATTACTCCAATGAGAAGGCACTTGGAGACACTTTTTTATCCAATTTATGCTATACATGTTGCCTTGTAAACTCTAGAAATATCCAAATAACTAAGTCCTGTCTCACTGATTAAGGTGTTCATATTAATTGTATTATGGTTTTCTAGATCTTGTTCCTGGTTTTGTTGTGTTGCATTATGCGAACTTGGTAAGAGAATTTGCAAATGCGGACTCTTTAATGGAGATTATTTTTAAGATATGGAAAACGTCTCTAAAGGTGTCATGATGTGTAGCAGAAAACTTGAAATTAGCTGGTACAATTCAGAGGCATAAACCTGGATACTCTGAAGGGAACAACTTGGTTTCTGCAATTTCTTGTTGCCTCAGAGCATAAAAAAGTATTTGTAGAAGAAAAGATTCTTGAATTTATTAAAATAGATCTGGGCCATATTCACGAGAGGACGGAGAAGCGCCTTTAATAGAATGAGGCCACCGTCCGTGTTGCTATTAAGTGGAGTTTAGCTACTACACTATGGTAGTAAACTTCTTTCTTTATTTTTCGATGTGGAGACGTCAGATGTGAACTCTTGGGTTACTAGGAGCCAAATCTCAACAAAGATAGGATCATCTAAAGCATATGTTCTCCTTGATTTGATGATTCATGGTGGTTCCTATATATACCTCTTTTGACCCCTGGTTTTTTGGAATTAGCCGATATCAATATAAACTTCTCTTTCATCATGTCTGAATATATTTGCTTTAGATATATCCTCTTTAACATATCTTTTCAATTTGGTTTCTTGGTTATCGACATATTGATATTGTTTTAGTTTCGTAATTCCTCAGACATACAATATATTTACTCCTAGTTCCTTTATTTTAATATCCAATGACAGACAGAAAGGTTTCAAAAGATTGTATACCCTAAAGGGTGGTGTTTCTCATTATCTTGAGAAAGAAGGTTCTGCTGGATGGGTTGGAAATCTTTTTGTTTTTGACAGCCGCCTCTCTCTCCCACCTTCAATGTACAAACCGGAAGCTAAGGATAAATCAATCACGAAGCCTACTTCCCAAGCTGCTCCATTTGCAAAGTGTTACATTTGTGATTCTGAAGTATCTGAGTTGAGGCATCGGAATTGTGCAAACCTCGACTGCAACCTACTATTCTTGTAAGTGTACCCTTTCAAGGTAATTGCACGAACAGTCCCTTGGAGTTTGACAAAAGAAGAGACTTAATCCCGAAGTTCACATTGGCACAATGATATTCCCAAAAGTTACAAATTTGTTGAACAAACAGTCCCTAGAGTATGGGTTGGGGCAATGATAGCCCCCTTGATTGCATACCAATGCCAATGGAAGAAAATGACAATTGGTGCAACAAGTTTGAAACTTCTATGACTTCCATTGCATCATTTCAAACTTCGGGATTAAGTCTCGACTTTTGCAAAATTCCGGAAACTGTTTGTCCAATTATCTTGTACCGTTTCTTTGTTTCTAGTACAGTAATGGAACACAATTTTAAGAAATTTGCAGTTATATTTCATGAACTCTGATCTCCATCAGCATGCTTGTACAGTTGTCAGGGCACATTTTAAAAGCCAAGGGCGAAAACGAAAAATGGGGTCTCTTTTAAATTTTTTTTGTTTATATTTCTTAATATAAAACATTTGAATTTAAAAAAAAATTAAGCTTTTAAATTTTGTTTTTTGCATATTTAAAAAAAAGATGTAAATAAATTCATTTAAAAATTTCTTACTTGACATTATTGCTTTAGCTTAGATAATATAACTATAAAGAAATAAATTATTAAAGTTTTTAATACAAAAATAGAATGCATTAAATATATGTAAAGCACAAAAACTCTACAATGGCACAATATGTTATTAGTAAAAAAAAATATAAAACTAGATAAAAGCTAATTTGTGTAAAAACAAATTCATACAATCTAGAAGTGGATTCATATAGTCATAGAATTAAACCATCTAAAGAATGTGTTGTATGATCTATATGAATAAATATAAACCCAATTCTAAAGTGTCTTGACTGAATGATCCCTAAATTTGGGCAAAATGCAACGTTTGGAAACAATAAGAATGTTGCTATGAATTATGGTTCTCTAACCGTTAAACTAGACAATAGATATCAATTATAGTTCTCTAACCGTTAAACTACATGAGTCACTTTGCTATAGTTCTATTTGTACCCCAAAATGTCTCATCTCTTATAAATGGTGTTTCAGATGCTGTGGAAACTGTGTGGATGTCTTGAAAGGATGCTGCTGCTCGAAGTGTGTGTCCGCGCCTCGACTGAGACCTGTTCTACCAGGCCATCAAAGATACAAGAAATGGCATATTTATAGAGATATGTGTTGCAAAACAGATGAGATGCTTATCAAGAATCCTCTGCATGACCTTGAAATTGTGTAATAATATGGGAATTTCACTATTATGTAGAAAAGGATCATTCTAAATGTTGGTCACATTGAAGGAAAGAAAGGAATAGACTTTTTGAGAGTTTGTTAACCTGCCTTGTCTGATGCAGAAAAGTTATAAAAAACATACAATTCAGTCGTAGTGTGAAAAATCTGAGTTGTTATACACGTCACAAAATAGTGTTTTTTTATGAAAGTACTATTTTGCTTTTATATTTTTAAGTATAGTAATTAAGAAAGTTATATTAGGAACAAAATAATTATTTTACTCCTAAAACATTATTTGGTGTTGTGTATAGTGTTTTCTTAAAAAAACGAATCAATGAAGTGCCAATTATTGGAATGAAACCATGATTACCTGTTTTTCCCCCCAAAACCATTGTGTTCCATAACAAAGAAAATGACCTTACCAAAAGAATATATGGTACTTTAAAATTTGGCTCGAAAAGTTTGGTTTGAGGTTTTATTCGACATAATTTGAGTAGGTTTGATGGAGTTTGAGCTCATAGTTTGATTCGGTTCGAACTATATAAATATGTAATTTTGCAATTTTTTTTATATAATAAAGTGGTCGGATCCAAACATAGACATCAAGTTATACACAATTCTTCCATATCATATCATTCGAACCGAATCTAAACTCGATAAATTAGTAAACGAAATTAAAGAAAGAAACAAGAAAGATTAATGAAATGATAATCAACATTCTCAGTAGGGTTGTTTTCGATTCGGTTCGATCGATTTTTTTTCAAATTTTTTGTGTGAAACCGATTGTATTGATTTTTAAATACATCAACCATTTCGCCTGGAAATTAATTTGGTTTGAATCGGTTCGGTTGATGTCGGTTTTCATGCTTAATCGGTTCGATTCGGTTGGTTTTTCAGTTCTACAAAAATAAAATTATACTCGGTATTAAAAGTTCATGATTTCAAATCAAAATAGAGTAAACATTAATTTCAATCACATGCACCAAATGCATGATATAGCTTCCTAATATAGCTTATACTAACAATTTTTTTTTAAAAAACAAGTCACTAAAATTTCGAATTAAAATAGAGTACTCATGATTTTAAATTAAAATAGTTTTCTGATATAGTTTCCACTAACATATTGCTTCCAAATAGTTTACCACTAACAGAGTTCAACAAATACATGATATAACTTATTGACAAATACTTTGGGTTTGGACTTGGAGTGTGGAGTAGACTTTTGACTTGGAGTGGATTATTTTTTAATTTAAAAAGTTGTGTAATAATCTTTTTCAAAATTTAAAAATTAAATGAAAAATTAAAAAGTATCCTGAAACATAAATATATATATATATATATATTGTCTAGAATCGGTATCGAGCCACGGGAGGAAGAAGTTATATTAAATAAATGCATTTGTTCATGGCCTGACGTTAAAACGGCTTTGAGTATAACTTGGCGTGGGATAAGCCCAGTTGTAAGTCCTTTGGTTGGCAATAAATCTAGGATTAAGCCGTGCTTATGTAAAAGGATCTTTAAGTTATCTGCTATTTTCATGGATGTATTTAATAGATCTGGTTCACCTCTAGTTCAAATATTGTGACTTCTTTAGATAATAAGAGAGTAATAAATTCTCAAGAATATACTATCGCGGAAGAATCCGTAGATAGCGAAATACCTAAAGTAAATAAAATCATCTAGGAAATTGATTGAAGAATATTTAAACATCTTGCTCATAAAAGCGGAAGGCATTGATATCCTCCGGGCCCTTTTGAAACTATTCAATTGTTATCTAAACAATCTCTTGAAAAACAAAGAGAAAAGAAATTTAATTATATACACATAGGCCTGGTTCAAGTAGGCTTTAAACCTTTAACCAAAAAAGGGTTAAATCTTACATACATCGCTGCTGATGCAGAGATCTTCGGTTACTTGATTAGAGGACTCGCTCTCGATTATGTTGAATCGAGTCTATGTAATGGACCCGTATCTTTTGATTGTTATCGAAACTTATCCCATATCATTAAATGATCGAGAATATTTAAATTTTAACATACAAATTAAAACACATAATTACAAAATGCTTAAAGGATCTATTCCTGTAGCCATAATATATAGAGTCTACTATAAATTTATGCATTCTGCCTTTGGTTCCAAGTTCAAAAGTCAAAAGATAACTAACAAAGGAGAAACTCTTTCAAGCGAAAGCAGTTTATCCCAGGTCCAAATCTTGTCATTCAGATCAATAAAATGGTCTGATATATCATTACCAGATGAATGGCTCTTGGAAGGAACCCTTTCCAAAAATCTAGAAAATCCACCTTCACTAATACTAGGTTAAAAGAGGTAACCCAATTATGATGACGAGTGCAAAACTTCGCGTTAATTTAAGCGGTAGAAGCTTTAGAAGTGATGATAGATCCAGCACCTCTACTATAGATCTTGGAAGAATCTCTCAGATACCTTCTGTTATAAATATTCCCACTACAAAACATAGGTACTCAACCTCGGATATCCCAAATAACATATTTCAGACAGCTGATTATACCACCAGAATTCCAAAACCTATATCTGACAAGCAGTCACAGAATATTCGCCTCAGCATCTCCTTTAGCCTCTGCCGGTCTTGAAAATCTTAGAAATGAACTAAATGTTTTAGAAAAAGATTTCAAATTGACAAGCAATATTCTGAGAATGATTTTACATCTTCTCATGTCTGAGAGAAGAGGGTAATTTTCAAAAACTTCTTGAACCAGAGAAAAGGGATCCAAGAAATTTTTTATGATTTCATATCTACAGAAAAGGTCCAAATATTATTTTTCGATTGGTTTGAAATATATGCTTCTCAAAACCAAATTCATTATCCTTTTAAAAATTCCATAGCACCCATAACAAAAAGAAAAAAGAAACCTATGTGGAGGCTCGAGGATGGTACCATCGTAGAAACAGAACATCCGCCTCTTAGGAAAATAGTACAGCCATATGGAGATGCAAGCGTTGAATTAAACGTTGAATTAGCACCCTTTAAGAATATAACTGATGATATCATCTCTAATACTAAGAAGATAATTGCCCAAAATAATTTTAGTAATGCCCACCTAAATACTATAGGTACCCAACTTTCTAGAATTGAGAAACATTTAGTAAGAGCAAAATCTTTCGGCCTTCGAATCAAATCGATATCAAAACAACAACCTATTTTTAAACCATTCCAAATCTCCAAAGGAAGTCAATTAGAAATCCAAAATAATCGAAATGAATTTATAACAGAACTAAAATCTCAAATAGAAAGAATAAACTTTTCTACGTTCAAAAAGCTCGTAGTAGTTGTTACATCATTCTGATACGCCCGACCAAGCAATTCTAGCATGATAAATCTTCTTTAAGTCTCTACAAAAAATATTATAGGCGTCCTCGATATTCCATCAGAAGATGAGGATATTGATAGCGACACAAATAATAATCAAATTACAAAACTACATTGGACAAATCGCCTACAGCTCTAGATATAGTGCCTCTATCAACACCAGATCTCCAGCTAGAAAATATGCCCAATAAATACACACAACCAAACTATAAAACCTCGTCCCTTTATGAATGAAATATTGACGGGATGGTAGAATATAGAATACTCAATTTATTACAACAAATGACTATTGCAGCTAATGCCTACAAAACCCAAATTCATACATCAGAAAAAAGCCATAGCCGAACTCCTCATTGTGGAAGCTACGGAACGAGATCAAGGGAGATGGTGGGATTTCCGCTAACCAACGAAAAAGAAGAAATTTTAGAATCCATCAAGCGATGATGAAGGAATACCAGCATAGAGCAATTAGGAGAACCACGTACGACGCCGTTTCGATTAATTCTCGCTATATCTCCATTTATAGGTGATTATTTCTTAAAAAGATAAGAATGCTGAACTACTATCAAATTTAAAATGTAAAAAGATCAGCGATCTCCAATGGTATACCAATACTTTTCTAACCCGCATCTATATAAGGGAAGATAGTAACCAGCCTTTCTGGAAAGAAAAATTTCTTGTAGGTTTACCTACACTTTTAGGGGAAAGAGTTAGAAATAGAATAAAAGAATCACATGGAACCCCCATTCCTTACTCCAAATTTACCTACGGGGAACTAAAAAGCCTAACCCAACAGGAAGGTCTGAAAAATATGTCGAACTAAAAGCTTGAAATACTTAAAATGGGAGTTAAAGAGAAACGAAAAAAGAACTTGGATTCTTTTGCAAACAATTTGATATAACCTTAATCTAAAAACTGTGATAGCTTGTAAATCACAACACGCATCCCAAAAAACCATCTTATAAATCAAAGCACAAAAATATCATGAGAAAACTGACAAGAAAATTTAAACTAACAAAGAAACCTAATTATAATCCCCGAAGATAAAAAGAAAAAGAACAAAACAAAACAAAGTATTGCCTTGTTATAAATGCGGTAGGAAGGGACATATCTCCAGATATTGTAGACTAAATAAACAAATCAGAGAACTCCAAATTGAAGAAGAAACTCTTAACCAAATTGAACTGTTACATTTGCGTTATACAGAATTCATGAGGAGATGATACCGATGAAGCTTACAAATGGATGAAGTTATTTATTTACATCTTTCTCGAAAGACACGAAGGCAGTTATAAACACATAACGTTCTTACCAAAGAACAAAAATTCATGATGGATATCATCCAATATGTTAATGATCCTTTAAAACAAAAGGAATATTTAGAAAAACTTTGTAAGGATTTGTTTGAAGAAAAATAAAACCTCCAAAAATAATCAAACAACACCCACCATGTCGCCAAAACTTATGATCTCGCAACCATACTAAGCAGACAGAAAAAGCAGAAAAGCAAAAATCATAACTATCACAATTTCTGAAGGAAACAAAAGATGTCAAACAAGAAGTTAAACAACTCAAAGAAAAACAACAAAAGATAGTGATGTTAGCATATGGCGTCTTGGGGGGTGAATGAGGACTAAGGGTGATGAGCCCTTTTAGGCTTATAAACATTAATACAAGTTTTACCGTTAATACGACTTTAGCAATTTGTAACACAAATGTTGCGGAATAGGTTAAAGTAACATTAACACCCTCAAATGAATGTCAGATAAAAGATAAAACAATAAAACGATTTAGCAATCATTATGTGTAATAAATATCCAAAATTTATTTTGATCGATATTAACATTAAGCTCATTAAATTGCATAATACGATTAAGTCCATTCATGGCCCATTGATCGATCCTAGCAATCTATTAAACATACCTTGATTGATACATAGATATACTAGGTGAGTTTAAAAGAATATTCTGATAACAAGTTTAGTATGATTTGATAGGTGCGGAATATAACAATTAAGTTCTCGATCGAATCAAACTATCTTAATCATGAATATTAATCAGAATATGTTCTATTCTATAAACTAGCATATAATCGAATCTAGAATTCTAACATATATATAATAATGTGCGATAAAGTAAGAGTATGGAAAGAAGATCTGAGCTTCGACGGTGTTTTCAGAGGTTCATTGTCTACGTCCAGACCCGAGGCTCCTCGCAGGCTTTCACTAGAATCACTAGATGGCTTCTTGAATGTTGGTGGAAGCCCCGAACCAACTTTAACTCTTAGGCTACATGCGTTAATACACCGCTAAGAATTGGGGCTAGCCTAAGTTTGACTCGATCAAGTCGGATGCAACTCCTACACCTCGAGCACTACATGTACTATTGTGAGCACTAGCCTCAACACTCTGACAATCTACTCGATTCCTAGCAGGTAAGCCTCCTGACACCTCGGACCTGACCTCTAGTATGAAGAACAAATCTAACTTAATGAGACATCTGCTATAGAATAGAGATTGTTGTTTTTATCCCGATCTAAATGCTCCTCGATGAACTCTGATAGGATTAATTTTGGCACAATTTAACTCCTTACATTGAGTAGATAATACATTGAAACTTGTTCCAAATCCTTGTTGAGTAAGATAAGACTTTAGCTCTTGAACTCCCATTTAGGCATTTAAATCGAAACACCTTGAATGCTCTTTAGTTTCCCATTCATTTCAAAGTTTAGCACAAACCAAACTCGCTCTCTTTGATAAATCACAATTAAAGCTCACATGTATTTGAGAGATTTGGTATTTAAAGATGAAAATAGTATAAAAATATTTAAATTGTTTGGAAAAGTTGGGAAGAGTTTGGAAGATTGGGTATGTATTTAAAGGGTGAGAAAATGGGTTAAAAAACGGACAAAAGCGGCTGCTTTTGACACCCTCGAGACCTCATCGAGAGGCTGGAGATGCCGATGGGGGTCTATCAGCTTGACAAAAAACACCCAGTCATCGAGCGGGGTCTCGATGAGCGGTGCCCTAGCGAGCAAAATTGCATTTCGGCTTCGTTATAACTCCGATTTGATGATTAAAAAGCGTTAGGCATTTATTTTGAAACCCTTTAATAAATAATTCAAACCCCAGTTTTATACACATTAAGATTTTTAAAATATTTTCTTTTGACAAACATTCTTAAAAATATTGAAAGCGGTTAGATCTTTTAGTAAAATGATTTGAAAAATATCTCCCAAATAAGAACTTCAATGAATCAAGGAAAGAAAATAAGTAATATTCAAGCATAACTTTTACCTAATCTTCGGCTTGCATCCAAGACTTTCGTCTCTTCGATCTTGATTCTTAAATGAACTTTTCTTCTTAATTATTTCGTGGCCCAGGTAGATGGACGTCTTCTTCTTCGTAGCCATTCTTACGACTTTGAAGAACTTTGTATGATTGATTCTTCTTATACCGCCATCTTTGTATTTTGGCATTGCAAAATCACCTTGAGGCTCATGTGGAACTTCTTCATTGTCTTCCAATGCCTTGATATTGTGCTTGTTTGATATTAATGTCAACTTTCGTCGACAAACGCATTTCTAACCTACCTATGAAATAAATCACTTAAGCACATATGTTGAATGGTAAAATCAATGTTTAAGTCATCATTAAATAAGGTCTAAGGACAAGTAGTCCAAGTGAGACCATACAAGTAATTTTGTAAACTATTTGAAAACTTGATATAGGCGATGATGATGAGGAAGATACACAAGTCTCTTGAAGTATTGTGATTTTTGTGCATCCTTGAAATAACCTCACAAAAATATATGGTTAAAATCACCCTTAATTTTTCCAAAATTGTAAAAGATTGACCTGATAGCATTATTTGACATTGGTGCGACACCGATTTTATAAAGAAGAATTGTTCTAAAAAAATTCAACTGCTCACAAATGAAAGACTTTCAGCTGCAAACAATGCAAGATTAGAAATTTCTAATAAATGCGAAGCTAGTATAGTTAGCAATGGACTAACTATAAGGTCCTCATATATTATTACCCCGGATATAAATCACAGCGTGATATTAGGAACACCATTTATAAACCTTATAACGCCTTATAGGGTAAATGATGATGGTATCTTTAAAAATTAAAAGGAATAAAAAATATTTTATTTTTGTTGAAAACTTAAAACTCGTCACCCTAAATGTCGCAGAGCAAAAATACGTTTACCAAATCAAATTAATGTTCATATACAAAGGGAAAACAAAAATACCTACAACGTCTCGAAGATATCGCGTTATAAAGAATAAATAAACTGACAAAAATAGGTCGGTATCTTTCCCAATCTGAATGAAATATGTTGGAAATTTCCAAATGCTTTGCGGAAAAGCGTATAGTTGATCTCCCGCATGAAGATAATTTTGATGAAAGAAACATTCCAACTAAAAAGCAGACCATTACAAATGAATGCGAGAATTGAAACAAATATTGTAAAAGCTGAAATAAAAAAGACCTAAAATCAAAAAGGTCTGCATACAAAAAATTAAGTAGCCGCGGCCTTATCTGTTATACAATATTCGATAAGAACTTCGAGAAATTGAAGAGGGACACCTAGGCTTATCATTAATTATACCCTTAAATCTTGCATTAAATGGATTAGATATCCACTTTCAAATAAGAAAAGACTTATTACAAAAGTTACACTCATCATTCATATTTTCCAAATTCGACATGAAATCTGGATTTTGGCAAATCTGAATGTCTCAATGATAGGTATAACGCTTTCTTGTACGCTTTTGGGCAATATGAATGGATAGTAATGTCATTCGGGTTTAAAATACCCGCCCCGAATTTCGAGAGAATAATGAATGATATATTTAATCCATTCGACTTCGTATTGTTTACATTGATGGCGTTCTTGTGTATAGAAAAGCAGAACAGCATTTCAAATACTTAAAGATATTTTTTACAATAGTAAAGAAAAGTGGATTGGTTGTTTCTAAGAAAAAATTCTTTATTCGAGCCAAGGTCGAGATTCTTGGGTCATTATATAACTTCGAGGTATCGCTCCTATAGAGAGGTCTTTAGCCTTTGCTTCCAATTTCTTGATAAAATACTTGATAATACGATTACAAAAGATTCCTAGGGAGCTTGAATTATGTCCTTGATTTTTGTCCAAATATTAATAGGATAGCCAAACCCTTGCATGATAGGTTAAAGAAAAACCCTGTCCCCTGGACCAATGAACATACTAAAGCAGTCCAGCAAATCAAGCAACAGGTCTTAGAGATCCCTTGCCCCACACCTACTTGAGACCCAAACCGAGCAAAGTTGTAAAAGCAGATGCCTCAACTGCGGTTATGGGGGAATCCTAAAACAGAAAATGGACAACAAAGAACAAATTGTCCAATTTACTTCTGCACATTGGAATGAAACCCAGAAAAACTATTCCACAATAAAAAAGAAAATCTTATCTATTGTCATGTACATTCAAAAATTTCAGAATAATTTATTAAATCAAAAATTTCTTTTACGAGTTGATTGTAAATCTGCAAAAGAGATTTTACAAAAAGATGTTCAAAATATTGCATCCAAACAAATTTTTGCTAGATGTAGTATACTTTTACATGTTGACTTTGATATTGGGTAGCGTATCAAAGTAGCTTCATGCGGATTTTCTAACAAGAGAATTCCTCAACAGGGCGACAATGGCACCAAGAAAAATAACAACAAAAATCCTCCAAAACAACCTCGTCAAATTACCAGCGAAAAGCAAAATCTTAGGTGATATTTTTTAGAAGAACAAAATGAAGAACAAATACCCGGGAAGATAAGGAATACAACAAGCTGGATCTGATCTGACAGATACGCCACAAATTACGGAAGCCACTAGAACAAATCTCAAAATGGCAAATCGAGGAAAAAATGCTCCTTGACATCTAATTCTCTAAAGAGCACTTCTAAAAGCGAGAGGTTGTTTGCACCTGACTCATCTATATTGAAGCAATTTCAAGCTCACGAGGTTGCTAGCATGACCACACTTCTTCAAAACCTATTTCAAAAATACATACATAGCCGGTTATCAGCACTTAATGATAACAATCCTTATTTTTACAAACAAAGTTTTCAAAATATTGTGGCAGTTGAACCATCATACCTCACCCCAAATCCTATTCAAACACTTTTAAAAATATTTTCCGGTATGTGGTTTAAACCTTGGGACCTTTAAAAAACTAAGAGAATATTATGAGAATATCTTGATTGAGACCCGCTCGATTTGAAATAACTCATTCTTCTTAAATGATCATCTGAGTCACAGGATTTTCTACCTACAAAATGTTAAAGTTTAAACCCTGACAATAAGGGTTGAGACATCTGAAATTGGGAATTCCACTGAGGATTCAAATGTGAGGCAAGAGAAAACCTCGCGTACACCACATTTGACTATTGGGATTACCAACAAACTTGGTATAACACGTTCTACGTCTGGCTTGAGAGAAATATAGACACTACATGGCTTATATACTTCACAAAATTTAATCCAAAAGACATTCCAAATTGGTTCGTACAATGGTGGAAGAATCTTGGCCCAGTCCTTGAGATACTACCAAAGCAAGCATATGAGTCATTTCAAAGTTTTTCAAATCAATTCAAAATCCTAGAAGAAGAGAAAAAATTTCCACCTTTATTCTCCTTCTGTTCCCGTTTCTTTGTCCCTTGGGTATTTGCTTGGGAAATTGATTTCCACATGCAAGAAAGAAATGTCCCCGGACTTATTAGAAGATTCAAAGTTCGATGGTGGAAAAATATAATGCATGGAATCTGATATCTCATTCTGATCAAGTGGATCAAAAAGATCAACCCTTCAAATCGTTATTTTTAACCCAAAAATGCATCATGTGAAGCCATGGCGGCGGCCAGGACAAAATGACTATAAACATCATAGACCAAATCTGGCGGATCTGGGAAAATGAGGACGGCTTGTTATGGTATATTCTCCTGAAATATAACGGTGATATACATACTTAAAAAAATTATTATCAGCGTCTCATATGCTGCGGGAATCGGTAAATGCCTCGGGGACATAATATATCTCATATTGTTACGAGTAAAATTTTCCAAAAACGAGGCGAAACGTTCTTTAACACCGCCACCTATGGTATAAACTAATACATAACAAGCTTGATACCAAGCTGATTGGGAAAAAACAATGGAAGAAATATACAAAGAAGATATGAAAAATGGCGGTACACGGGGAAAAGATGATGAAGTGGTGAGGCGCTTGACAAAATCATAAACCAAGGAACCTTTTCAGCCGAAAGAAAGAAAAGCAAATAGTATACCCACTACAAAAGTTGGCTTGATGTACCCACAGCTACAAAAGTTGATGCTTTCTGACTAAGCAGAGTAACTTTGATAGGCTGATAGTGGCCCCTTTTATTTTCGAGAGAATTGTATCTTGACTGACTTCCATCTATAAAAGGAGGGGTTAAGAAAACTTAGAAGGACCTTGTGAAATTTTAGATTTTCCTAGCGGTCAAATTCTCTAGCAGAAAATCGTTCAAACATTGTATCCAAATTCCAATTTAGAATCACCGATAATATTGTAAGTTTCAAACATCAATCTTTTTACTTTTATTTTTTCTTTTTGCCATGTTTTGTTTAAATATTTTATTTTATATTAGTTTTATCTACGCATATCTATCTATTGCAACATTGATTTTACATTCGTTTTTCTATATCTCTAACGTATCTATTACAACTTTTATATATAACTTCATTCGGTCGATTCGGTTTCGGTTCGGTTTATATAAAATGAAAGCCGAGTATTTTTGTCGGTTTTAAATTTTTTTTATTATTTCGATTTCATCTCGTATTCTTTCATCAATCGGTAAAAATGGTTTCGATCGGTTTGGGAATTTGAAGGAATTTGAAGGAACCGATAGTCTCTTGCTTTTCCAAAACTTTCCCAAACAGAAGAAAAGAGAAGCAACCAAACTCAGCTCCAAAAATGGCTTCAAGAAAAAGCAAATCAACACTAGAAGACAAAAAAGAAGAAGAAAAAAAAGATGAAGAAGTGATAAAAATGGGTAAAAAGAAGGATTTGGGTTGGATAGAGTGGTTTAGAGGTTGGTTTTATTTAGTGTATGAGTTTCTGTTTCAGAGAATAATGGCAACTCATTTGGAGAATCCTCTTCCTCTTCCTCCTCTCAATCATCTCACTTGTATTGTTACTGGCTCCACTAGTGGTATTGGCCTTCAAATTGCTAGGTATATATACCCTTTTCATGTTTCTTCATTTTAGTTTGCTTTCTTCAGTTTTCAATTTTGATTGATGGGTTTTTATATTTTTGAATATAGTATTTTAATGTGTATTGTATGATAGCATTGAACTGCTGCAATGTGGTTGAAGTGGGTTAAGGGGATTGGAAAGTACTATGGTTGTATATATAGAGGGCAGAAGTTGTATATAGAAAATGCATTTGCGTACCTTTTTTTTTTTGTATAACAACAATGTGGCTGGACTTATATTTTAGGCAATTGGCGGAATCAGGTGCGCATGTGGTAATGGCAGTAAGAAATGTAGAGGCTGCTCATGAGTTGGTTAGGAAATGGCAAGATAAGGGACTTCCTCTTGATATTGAGGTATACACACAATAATTTGCTGTGAATTGAAAAGATGTACAGTTAGTTCTCGGTGATATGCTCTGCGGGAAACCTAATTTCATGTATCTTCAATTTTGAAGGTGATGCCACTTGATCTTCTTTCTTTGGATTCCGTTGTGAGCTTTGCTGATGCATGGAATTCACGTTCAGGGCCTTTGCATGTTCTCATCAACAATGCTGGGATTTTTTCTATTGGTGGTTAGTATATTGCTGGTGTCTTCTCTCTCTGTGTGGGTATAGTTCCATGTATTTAATCTATCTTTATTTCAATTAATATACTCTACAATGAAAGATTTCCAAGAGAATCCAAAAAGGTGCGACTCTTTGGTACATAATTTGAGCAAAGTATCATCTTATTAGACCATAAAAGGAGAAAGTAAGTGTGTTGAAAGGTTATATTCAAATAGAAAAATAGTGTATGACTCGGATTATAACTCTGTCCATCTAAAGAGTGTATTTATGAATCTAGTAGATACATGTAGAGAGATATGTTTTGGTAAGGGAAAGGGCTAAAATTCTTCCCAAGGATATTCTGAAATAGCATCTCTAAAAATTCACTTCATGTACCTAGACTTATTTATTGAGGTCGGTTTTAGGACTTGGTGAACTATTCACGATTGATGACTATGGGGCACATTCTGAAAAAAATTAAAGTTCAATTTCTGAAACGATTTCTGAACTACCTGGGTGCAACTGGTACTGGAAGTGCTTGTTTGGGGAATAAAGATGCAAATAAGTCATCATATCATATCTTGTTAATATTCCTCCATGCTTAATCCCTAAGGTGTTGTCCTCCATGAATGAGTCACCTGTCTTGATTCTTCTTGAAGAGTGTGATGAAAAACCATTAAATTAAGCATTATACAGTATTTAGTCTAATTATATTTTATATCTATCTGTCACCACTAAGGTTTTCATCATCTGTTTTATCCTTGTACAACTGTAACAGATGTTCTTTTTGTGGTTCATATAGCTATTTATTCTGAATATCTGTTGCTTCTGTACCTCATATTTTAGATCTCATTGTTAGCCAGGATCTCTTGAATCCCTGTTGTCATGAAAACTGTGAGATCTTCTCGTACCTGCTAAGCATAGCTCTGGTTTTGTACTTCTCAGAACCACAGAAGTTTTCATCAGATGGTTATGAAGCGCACATGCAAGTGAATCATTTAGCTCCAGCTTTGCTGTCTCTTTTACTATTTCCATCCCTGATCAGAGGCTCTCCCAGTCGGATTGTCAATGTGAACTCTATTGTAAGTTGTTTAATTTAATTTTTCGCATTTTGTATGAACTATCCTTTTTAAATGTTTGATCGTTGATATTATTTCACCTTTTTCTTTGTGTTGTTAAGTATAAACGACAACAACTTGACATGCCCAATGCCTTAAAATTTCGGCCTGCTTGAGGTAGGTAGTTGGTGTTGGGGGTTGTATCTTGGCCGCTTCTGCTTGTGATAGGAAGAGGCTGTTTCGGAATTGACCAAAGATGAAGTGAAAAGACGATCTACTACTTCACAATAGATAGGAAGAACAGGCTTAATGTCTCGGTTTTACTGATGTTCCCTGTGTGTCTCTTCGTCCCTTGATGTTATCAAATTATGAAAATGAATTGAAACTTGTACCAGATGGTGTGAAGGATATTTTGTGGTTATCTTATTTATGGTCCTAGGTTTATCCCTTGCAGTGAAGCCACCAATATCCAGATATGGCGTTATGCCAAGAATCTCTGTATCGCATAACGGTCTAGCTACATTTACTTTTCTCTAGAAGTTTTGAGTTTGATGAGAGTGAGAGTGGCATCTCTACTATACAATTCGTTCTGCAAAATCTAGTACTTGCAATTCATCTTACTCCACTGTCATTGCAAACTAAAGTTGAGATAGAAGTCATAGAACTTTACTGGAGCATCCCAGGCCTCAGTTTATCACTCAAACTCTGATGGAAATGTCTGATCGTCATAGCCAAAATTTGTGCTCAAGTCTTTAAGCACATCTGCTTCACCTTTTTTTGGTCTTAAAATTTCCAGTCAGATTGTTATCACAACTTTTACTCTGATGTAATATCAATCATTACAATCTGATACTTAATATGTAGATGCATAATGTGGGATTCGTTGATACAGAAGATATGAATGTAACATCTGGAAAAAGAAGGTACACAAGTTTAATTGGATACTGTAGCAGTAAGCTAGCACAGGTATGTTTTGTGATATTGAACTAAACCTTTTTACTTAAAGGGTTCTCTATGCAAATATACTGATATATCTTTATGTTCATCTGCTTGCAGGTTATGTTTAGTAGCATCCTCCACAAACGGATTCCTGCGGAAGCTGGCATTAGTGTGGTGTGCGTATCACCTGGAATAGTCTATACCAATGTTGTAAGTGCTTTCTTTTAGGCTCCAGCTATTCCTAATGAGTTTCACTCCTTATATATAGATGCGTAATATGTCATGTCACAACATCAAGCTGATACTTCATTTTTTCTGGTAAATGATGTAAAATGCAGGCCAGAGATCTTCCAAAATTCTTGCTAGCTGCTTATAAATTAATACCTTATTTTGTTTTCAATGCTGAAGAAGGTGAGTCTTTTCTAATATCATACAGATGTTCTTCAGATAACCCTTTGTTTTTCAAAACAATTTTAACCATGCAAGTCTGCTGGAATGATTCTTTGAGGGTTTTGCTTGAGGATTTCTCCTAATGAATTATATTCCCCTTGTTTGAACGCTTCACTGAATTAACTTTAGGTAGGACCAAAATCTGTTTCTCCAAAATAATTGTTCCCAACTGACCCATCATCTGCCATGAGGTGTGTCCTGAGGAGGCACTCAATTCCCCATGCAACTTACTCAAGGAAATGGATTCTAGAACTAATTTAGATTACGCTTCTTCAAAATCTTGGATTACATTAAAGATAACATAAATTAACTTGTTATGCTGCTCCGATTTTTTTTTCCTTCCATTGTGGTAAAAAATATTCCGTCTTTTCCAGTTTTAGTGAACAGTATTCTGGTGGCTATTAAATTACTAATGCAACATGACATATGCTCTCGAATAGCAGAAGCACAACGCCAGCAGTATTGAGCAAACATAAATTTTTTGTTATCATCGCTACACCTTCAAACTGGAAAGTATTATGTACAAGATTAAGGCATATTACAGTGAAGTTGAACGACCAAACTATTTGTTGTAGGAGAGATTAAATTCCAGATGATTTGATGGAATTTTTTAAAATAATGTTCAATTAACTAGAGTTTCATTATAGGGATGTTCCTATACCATATATAGAAACTAGTTGCTTCACTGTAGAACTAGTTCATGCAATGGGCTCTGTTTCTTTTGGATTGCATTTCCTGTTATTCTCCTCATCTCTGCCCCATTTTATTTTCTTTTTACTTAGCCCACATAGCTGTAGCAGGTTCTCGAAGTACCCTTTTTGCAGCTACAGACCCTCAAGTTCCGGAGTACTGTGACACGTTAAAAGCCGACGACTGGCCAGTATGCGCTTTCCTTTCTCAAGATTGCCATCCAACGAATCCCTCGGAAGAAGCGCACAATATTGAGACTGCATACAAAGTTTGGGAGAACACACTGGAAATGATTGGTCTTCCATCAGATGCAGTGGAGAGACTACTAGAAGGGGAAGAATTAAAGTGCCAGTATGGTATCTCGTAAGAGTATTTTCTTCCCACTTTGTTTCCCTTTTTTTATGCAAGTTACTTGAAGTTTGTGATGCCTAGCACTATATTGAGCATACATCCTCCTTGTCAACATATCTCATAACATATATATAGTTCATGTTATGATAATTAGTTGATTTTATGGAAATTCTTTCTCATTTCACCATTAATGAGAGGAAAGAAACTTATTGCCTAGCCTCAATGCCATGAAAGATCATGGAGTTCTCGGTTGATTTCTTGCAATATCCATAATCTATCTATCTATCTATCTATCTATACATCCATCCATACATACATATGCATATACATATACATATACATACATATATAAATATCTGAATTAAACTTTGTGTGTTTTTTCTTTTTGATCATAAAATACCCTCCTCAAATAAATTGTAATGAAAATTGTGAAAGGACAATAACGTATTTATCTCGGTAAAAATTGAATAAAAATCTATCATAAAAATCGATTCGTTTTGAATTTTTTTTTGATTAGGTCACAAAATATCCCTCCTCAAACAATTTGATTTGACAATTCTTGAAGGGTATAATTGTATTTTGATAAATTTTAATTTAACTAAAAGATTATAAATACTAAGCAAATCCAATAATATAGGATTCGACATAGAAAAGTTGTTTCAGTGTAGGACTCTACTAACATGCATGTTATACATAAAATATCACAATCATTGTATTATACGTATATCATTGTATTTCCCATGACTATTAGTAGATAGAAATTGTAACACTAAACTACATAATTAAAATTTCATACAGTAATGCATTGTAAACATATTGCATCGTATGTACTACGTAATGTTGTAATTTGCTTTTTGTCATTGAATTAATCGAAGGAATCAATTTGTGAGGTGTTTAAATTTACTACTGGTAGATGAGTAATACATTGTCTGAGTTAATAAATTATTCCGTAATAATTCATATTGTTCTTCAGTAAACTTGATTGCCTATTTGACTTGTTTTTTTTCAATTTGTTTATATGATATACTTTCTATAATGCAAAGGATAATTTTTATTATTTATGAAAAGGATACAAATAAAATTCACTCTAGGGAAAAATTTCTCAAAGTTTTGTCGAAGGATCATTGTCCAAACTATGAGGTCATAGCGGATTTCAGCGGCGATTTGGTGAATGTGGAAGCTTGATTGACTTGATTTGAATTTGATATGAGTTAGAACTGGTTTGAGTTTGACTTAGGCTTGACTGAATTGGTTTGAACCGGATATGTGTTACATTACTGTGGATATGTGAGATGTGATGGACCGAGACTTGAGTGGGCTTTGGATATGGTTATTGGGGGCGCTTGCTTGGCATGTTAAAAGTTTGGTTGTGTTGGATTTGATCGTGGGTCTTGGACTGGTCTTCGGTCTGCCCCAAACGATGAGCTTAATCTGGCGTTTATAGCATATGACTTGTCTTGATGGTGGGACTTCACCTTCTGCAGTGTGATTTAGTGAGACTATGTAGCTTGAGAGGCTACTAGCTTGGTGGGTGGGACTTGATTTGAGCTTTAGAAGCAGCGTTGCTGCAGGCACTCAGCGACATACTTGACGTGTTCTTTGTGAAATGATAGAGTATGATGGTGGAGTGTTACGTGCTGGTGATGATCTTGGCTCGCTAGAGCCGAGGCTTTCTTGGCGTGCTTCAGATGCAGTATCCAGTATAGAGGCTGACGTCCAGCTGATACATATACGAAATTTGATATGTTGAATGTCACTGAAATTTATCAAATGTTCGCCACAAATATTTGAATAATGAGAGGCTGCGTAGTTTATCACGAATATTGACGTTCTTAATCGAGTCAATTCTCGTAATTTTATGAAACTTGAAGAAATAGCTGCTTTTGTGTGGTAACTTTCTGATTTAGGCGCTGGATTGGTACAGGAGGTGTTTTTCAGCCACCACGTGGTGTTTTGCTGGTGGTTTAAAAATTTAACTTAGAGAAATCTCAAAGGTTTTCCTTTGAATATTCTCAGGTATTTTCTGAATATTTCTGAATTATTCCCCTTCCTCCATTTTCGAAAATAAGGGGGTTTATATAGGCTTCTGGGCTTCGAATACTCGCTTTTGATTGGTCGGTTTGTTTTCAGGTGGATCACGATCTTAACCGTTGATTTTTGAAGCATGATCTGGACCGTTGATTAAAAAGCACAACTTCGGCACTAAGTAACCTAAAATAGGCGCCTATTTTAGGGTCCGTGGACTTCTTGGAGCTTTTAGTTTTAACCCTAAACTTCCTGGAGTCTGTTTTAAACCCCATTCTTTCTAGAGCCTTCGTTTTAAACCAAGTGGCTTTCGGAACATCCATTTTGCACCAGATGGCCGAAATTAATCAATAAAATTGGGAACTTTTTTATTTCAAACCCTAATTTTAATTGACATTTAATTCGGGGCTATTTTCTCGGGAACCCTTATTTCGGGTTTAGAATTAGTGTTAATTAACGTAAAACCCTTACTTTTTAACTTCAATTAATGTTAGGGGTTTAATTCCCGAGAACCCTTATTCGATGGACGGTTTAATTCCAATTTAAGATTTGATCAAGAAACCTAATTAGCCACGTGACGTTTTTTAGTAGCTCAACTTTAATTAATTTGATTAATTCGTCTTAATCAATTTAATTAATAATCAATTTAATTAATTTTAAAAAAAAATTTAATTGTCTACACTTCCTCCATTAAATTTCAAACTCAACTATTTTTTAATGTGTTTCATAATATTTTGTGAAAATATATTATCCTTTTTCAAATTTATTTTGGTATTAACATAATAATTTTGATTTAAATAAAAATTGTATGTGTCAACCATTATAGTGAACACAGACAAAAAAGAAAAATTAACAATTATAATGAGACACTAATTCGATGGACCACTGTCATGTAAATAAAAGATTGCCTAACACTATTTATAAACATAAGAAATGTTCATACTAAACAACATAACTAAATTTTTATTAGTTATTTTAGTTTGATTTTTCAAATAATTCTACGGGTAGTTTATTGTATTTGGTAAGTAAAAAGAGTTGCATGCTTTGAGCATCAAATAAAGTTATGTCAAACTAAAATGACTAATATAATTTCTCTTTCATGACAAATTATTTTGTATTATTTAATATAATAAATATAAATTTTTTACATAGTATACAATTTAATAATGTCAATTATTCACTTTAATTAGTTGATAAGTTGTATGGTATACACAACTTTGATTTAATGTAATAAAAATAAAAAATTTCACATAGTATATAATTTAATGATGTCAAAATTTTCACATACTATACGATTTTGATTTGAATCAAATTTGAGTTTAAAATTGTAAAAGTCAACTCATGAAATTTCACAACTTGAAAATTATTTAGAGATGGACATTGTACAACATATTTAAAAGGTTTATAAATTGAAAGTATTATAAATTCCTAAGTTAAAACATATCATTTGTGAGTAAAACCTACAAAATTGATTTCTTACCTATCGAGGTAATCATGGTTTAATTTTATGTTGGAGAATGTAAATAACATATAACTATTGTAAATAACATATAACTATTTTGAATGTAATAAAATAGTTATATGTTATTTTATAAATAATATATAACTATTTTGTAATATATTTTGTGAAGGTAATAAAATAGTTATATGTTATTTACAATAGTAACCTACAAAATAGTTATATGTTATTTACAATAGTAACCTTCATAAAATAGTTATATGTTATTTACAATAGTAACCTTAAAACTGCCAGTTTGCCTTTTCGATGTTCAAAATAAACAAACTTTGATATCCTAATTGACTCACACAATTTCGACGTGAATAAAAATATAATGTTAATAGTAAAGTAGGGTGAACATGAAATATTTTTCATAAAATATTATTCACCATATTAAAAAATATTTGAAGTAAAAGTTAGTAAGTCAACACATCAATATTAGAAAGTGGGTTATAATCTTTTAGAAATGGAGGAGTACTAAATAAAAATTTCGAGTACTAACTTAAATTGGTGTATATTGATTTTTAGTTTGTTTATTAAAACTTCATGTTCTTTTTAAATAATTATTGGACTTATTTTACTAAAATAATTAATTATATTCTAATATTCATCTTATATACTTTTCTAAAACTGTTAACAGTTCTTACCGTATTTACTAGATTTGCCCCTTTTGTTAATAATATCAATCAATAGATAGAAAAATAATATTAATATAAATTACTACATAATTTAAAGTTTTCATAGGATATTATTTATTCAAGCAACTAATGAAGGAGAAGGTAAGGTCTGAAAATGAACTCGACAAGCATACCGTAGTTATAGCATCGAGAATGACTGTTACTATTGTAAATAACAGATAACTATTTTGAATGTAAGCAATTAAGTTTGGATATTAAATAATGAACTACTTCAAAGTTAGTGTAATTACAATATTATAAAAGAAAAAGAAAAGGAAAAGAATCAAATTCAAACAATCTATACATCCACATTTGAGATGAACCCAACTTGCAAAGAAACAAAAGGCTAATTAAGTGGTAATTATATTTAACCAAATAACTTCGATTTTTGTTACTTTTAGTCGTTGATTTCATGAATAAATCTTAATGTTACCTGAAAAAATTGAAAGACACAAGTAAAATAGGTAGAAATTATTTCAATTTTGATGATTTCATAGTTTTAAAAAAATGATATTCTTTAAAATATATAAAAATTTATCTATGAGATAATTTAGT
This sequence comes from Lithospermum erythrorhizon, assembly GCA_019722365.1. Classification (NCBI taxonomy): domain Eukaryota; kingdom Viridiplantae; phylum Streptophyta; class Magnoliopsida; order Boraginales; family Boraginaceae; genus Lithospermum; species Lithospermum erythrorhizon. Next base: position 42,668 of record JADFUC010000969.1, read on the forward strand.
TTTCCGATTACAATTTTTTGCTAACTCTTATAATTATATAAAAAAATTCCATGCAACAAATCTCCCACCTCACGTTCCTTATTACTAGTTATGATATACTAGTGTGTTCATAACTTTATCATATTTATTTAGGAAAGTAATTAATTCTGGCTATCTACAAATATTCAATTACCATAGACTAATTATTGGAGATACTATCATATACCATAAACTACACATGGAGAGAATAGTATACAATGTCTTATGTTATTCACATGTACATGTATTTTGCATTTACAATTCTAGGTTGTTCACAAGTTGTAACTCTCTATATATATGAAGGAAAAGAACTACTTCATTCATCAATGAAATATCTATCTAGCCTAACTTAATCTCCTAGTCTAGCCTCTTAGTTAACAAAAATACTTAGCTCCTAATCCCATCTTCTCTACTAAATCATTACCATATCAACCAAAGCTACTGGTCAGATCGTTACATAGTTGTATAATAATCTATAATCACGCTATGATAATTAGTTAATTTTACGACATGTCTTTCTCACTTCACCATTAGAACCCTCTTTTACATTCATAATTCCCATCTTTATCATAGCTCTTTGAAAATCAAGGAAAAACACAGCTCGATTATTGGCATAAGTATCTACAAGTTCTTTTGTTTTCGGGTTTGTGGCCAACGTCTGATCGGAGAATAGGACCCCTTTGTTCTTTTGTAGTGCTTGGAAATACTCATTGTTGAATTGGATTATGCTGCCATCAAAGGGTTGCTCGGCAGTGTCCCCTGCGGCGCATGTTTTGTTCAGAACTTTTAAGAACTCAGGATCAATTGAGGGATCAATATCATGAGTGGCATTGAAGTTCTTGAGTCTGTGTTTAAATGATGAACATCTTGCTGCTCCTAGCGTGTGAGCCCCTACAATAACAATGAAATAATTGAACAATTACATCATTGTGGGATATCGAATGAGCTTTTATAGTTACTTGCTTGACGCTTGAAATATATACTTTTGTAGGATAGGACCCAACTATTTCTCTTAAATAGAGTGAAACTATAGTCACTCAATACCATCAAAGCTTTAAAACTTTAATGGTTCATCATGAACACATGATTCTTGTTACAATGACCAAATGCACAATATTTCACAAAAATCCATTACTAAGCGGAATCGGGGGGATGTCGGTTTATTCACACTTGTCTTGATATCGAACCTTAAAAGTGCAAGAAATTTGAATATAATTTTGTAGTTCTTGAGTACATTTTAGTAAAAACTTAGTATCCTATCATTTAATGTAAGTGTGAAACAACATAAGAGTGTAACATTAGTATGTTTCAATTAATCTCTTTCTGAGAACTTCCAAAACTTTCGCGGGAGAGATGTTGGATGATATCACGATCTACCCTTGTAATTATAAATAAGTTTTTAAATGATTCATTAATAAATTGCAAATATTATTTACTATTCCCTCCAATTCAAATTGGAGGCCGTTTGAGTCTCAAACACACATATTAAGAAAAAGCAGATTAAATTAATTCTTACCCGCTTTGAATAATCCTTTCCCTCTCCTCTTTGCTCACAAAACAAGTCGTTGTTCACTCCGATCCGCACACATATTTATAGGCGGCGTGCTCTGTAGGAATAGTAAACTTTATTGAAATAACGATTTTCTTGGCAATGAAGCTTACTTCACAGCGGCTTTGCGGAAGAATAGAGCCGAAATAGTCGTTTAAATCTTTCAATCCCACAGCCCATTTATTTGGGTGTGTGTATACTTGACTCGACAGTGAAGTTCGAGGTAAAAATGGAAATGTTATTGTTACATTTTTGCTTGGAGAGTGTGGAGCATGTTTGAGCAATTGTGAGTCTTAAACCCAGCTTTGGGTAGTTTTAAGGAGAAAGCATTAGGTAGTGTAACGATCGGGTTTGATATATTTGATGTCTTTTGCAATTCTCCAGTAGTATAGATACTAAACAAGTAGGGTATATGCTAAAAGAAAATTTGGTGTATGAATAGTGTACCAGATAAAGCCACCAAATCTTGAGCAGTTAAGCCAAGCTTCCCAACAAAATCAATAAGCTGTGAAGCGTTGGATGTAAACGGAGGGAGTTTGACTAATGCATCCGCTGCTTTTGACCTCCTACCATCCTTTCTTCCTTTTGGTACGAAAAACATAGGACCTCCACTCTAGACAATTAACAAATGGTCACTAACATCATCATGCTTTACTTCTGAATAAACTGTTGTAGTAGTCTAGAACAATAATCATTATTTTTATCAGGATGGAATGGATAGTTAAATGGCTAATTGCCGATATGGTCTCAAAAATTAGGATTAGATTGCATTTTCACTTTTAATATTTAAAAGTTGAGATTTAGTCTTAGAAAATAACTTTAAATGAGAATACAAATGCACAATCGAACGACTCTCTCCACTTATTAAATGCAAAGAGGATGCCCTTCGGCTAAATTTACCGTTTGAACTGAAATTTTAAGAAAATTTACTATTTTAGAAGAAATTTTGTTTGGAATTCTGAGAATCTGACACCGTTACCGTTGTGGACCTCCATCTTCTTCAATCTATTTTAAAAAGATAGTATTCATATTTGCTCCAAAATTTCATTTTAAATAGTAAATTTGGATAAAAAACTGAAGAGCGTCGCTTTGTCATATATTTAGTGGAGATAGAGTGTTGTTCACTTCCTTCGTCCAATGTAGTCACTTTCTAAAATAAACCTAACTTTCGAACTATTAGAGACTAAAACGCCCACAGCTTCGACCCACATTCTGGAATCAAAACGGTAATTAGCTCGGACATAAACATCGAGGCAAAATTGTAAAGTATTGGCTAAGACAAATTTCAATATTTGGGTCTACTTACAAATAATACCACATCCTTAGCTACCAATGCAAGAATATCAGCACAAGAGACAATCCCAGGGCATCGCTTCTCAACTTCTGCCTTTATTTCATCTATTACTTCAAATCCTCGCAGGCTTAGATTTGATTCTGCATCCTTTTCTGCCTTGTTACCTGGAGTAGAATCGATGAGAACTGATCCATCACATCCCTGCATACATGCATGATGTCAAATAATTAACTTACCCCTAAAAAAAATATTGCCCAATTTGGGGTTTAATGTTCAAAATTAAAAAAAATGAAGTTTTAATTAACGTAAATATCTCTGAGTTAAATCAAAATTAGTATACTTTTATAAACTAAATCATATTAAAAATATTAGCATTGATATCCCGAGCTTTACGGATATTGTATAACATAATTGTGGAGTTCATTTTTAATTAGCGTCGTCGTCGATTTTTAGTCGAAAACTTAATCTCAAAATATTTTGGATGATTAGCGAGGCAATCTTTATCTAAGCTATTAACGTAATTTTTATGTGAGTAGCTAGGCCCCATTTAAATGCTTATGCGAGACACCTCTAACTCTCCCCGAGACTGACCACGAAACTAACTTCTTTGTCTGGCCATGCAACACATCTCCTGTAATTTTATTTAAAATCATAATGAAATAGTATATTATCCACCAAAAATATCTGATAAAATAGTATGTTTGTTTGGCCCTCTAATTTAGCATTCACCGTTATCGAAGTCGCATCTTACTTTATCAATCTGTTTTCTCCGTTTAACAATTGATGGCCGCCATTTCAAAAGCACGGTCCGGAGATTTGTTATGACCATTGTGCTATTTGGAGAAGACCGCCCGGAATTTGTGAGAATTCGCGAGGAGTTCTTGCGGAGTGATCGCCGGAGTGTGCGGTCGGAGGAAAAGGGACTGGAATAAGTCGCCAAATCTGGTGGGGGTTGGGGTGGGGAAGGTAGTAATTGGGGGGGGGCAGTGATGCGGAGTGGGGGTGGGGGTTATATAGGAGTGGGGGGGTAGGGTGGGGTGCGGTGTGTTAAAGAAGAATGAGATGGGATTTATTTTAGTCCCACATAGTTTGAGTGGAGTGTTAGGGAATGAAATAATCGTTGAGCTCGCATGGTCGTTTCGACTTGTGTTTTAGAGGTAATATAGTCATTTCACTATGTATTATGCAAACCTTGAAAAGTTCGGAGGATTGCCGAGAAGAGTTAGGTGTCTGAAACAGATGAAAAAATATTTGAGGAGATACATAGAAATTATCACGATAGTTTAAGGTGTGTCGACGATAAGTCAAATATTTTTATTATGTAAAGTTAAGAAGTTATTCATAATTTATGCTCACCTTCTGTACCAAAGATATCAATTAAAAATACTTTGAGAGAGTATATAAATTCCAAACAAAAATTTATATGTCGATCATCGAAATTCAAAATCCAACCATGTTTACGGGAAGGGTAGAGGGGAGCAGGGAGAATAGAGGAAATTTATTTCCAGTGCCCACTATTTCCACGGCCGAAAATGTTGTCTCTTTTGCCCTTACTGATCGAAACACATCGAACGGGTGCAACACCTGTTCGGTGTGTAGTCCCTGGTGGGACGAGAAAATAATTTTAAAAACTTTGTATCTTGGAAATAGTTTTCTTCAGGAGAATACGTACTAGGAAAAAGTGACAACTAGTAGCTTTCTACATGATCCATACCTCAACAAAACAATCATGGAAATGCATCCTAACAAGGGGACCAGCAAGACCCGGATCGATCCGAAGAATCTTATCCACATTAACCTTGACAATACTCTCAACAAGAGGGCAAGTAAACAAATAATATGTTAATGAGAGACCATTTACACCAAATGGACCCAAACCATTGGCCAAAATACCCAAGAATATCAAAACTACAAACAAATTATTCCTAGCCATTCTTGATGGTTTAGAATAATGTATTATACTCCTTGGAAGAACAAGTGTTAGTAACCAGTGGTGAAAGAATATGAGAATCCATGCATGCAAAATGCATGTATTATAATGAATGGTTATTTATAGGAAGACTTTTTGTGGAAATGGTTTATATGGTTTGACTTATAAGAGAAATCAAGAATGGAAAATGGTAGAAAGAGAAAGTGCGTGAGGAAGACAACAAAAAAGAGAGGAGAAATTACGAGTGTATTTTTTACCAACAATGACAAAAAAGTATAATGCTGAAAAGAAGGGAGCACATATGTTGGATATTATTAGGAGCGCATATATAGGAGGAAGGAGGGTGAAAGGTTACTAAATAATTTCCCAATTATACTAGCGATAAAAAAGCAAAACTAGAGGATCTTGCTCGAGAGACTCTAAATTAAGCCTCAGCGCAAATATCTTTCATTTATTCATGTGCTTGAAATTACGTATGAAAAGTAAATCGCGGGATATCTTTTAAGCCAGCCGATATATGTATTGGTAATAAACCATTCATCTGAGATTCTTTCACAAGGAGAATTGAACACGCCGTAGAGGAAGGTTGGAAATCTCTTGGCGGCAGGCCTGCAAAGAAATGCTGGAGTTAAAACATCTTTCGAAATTTGCTTAGAATGGCCCAAAGCACTACATAAAGGTTAAACCCTGATCGAGGACCGGCCAAGTCTGCATGATATTGAGTATTATACATTTATACTAGTGTGTATGTACATAGTAAAAATTATATGCAAAAATAGAAATAGAATTAGGGGAGGGGTTGAGGAACAAATTACAATAATTGTGGAAAATTTTTGAAATTTTAACTATTTGAGGTTAAATAATGTATTCTTATTTTGAGATCGATATTTAAATATTTTGAAAACCGACATTTAAAAGTTATGTTTTTATATTAACCTGATATATTAAAGAAATAAAATAAAGTTTACATTCTAAAAACTATATGTACATGTAAGGTATAAACTACTCCGTATATAACATTTATAAATTTAACTACCAAATAACAAGAAAGATGTATAGTTTTTTTTTTGGAGAACATATTTAGATCTTATTAATGTCTTCTGCCCAATCTTAACCGTTAGATCACCATTTTTTATCAATGGTTAATGAAGATATAGAGGTATTTAATAAATTGATTTTTTGTATTAAAAAAATCTCCAACGTTATAGCATGTACAATCAATTTACATATTTATTTTACTATTTTTTAATCAATTCGATTTTTTTACCATTTTGATTCCATTGCTTTATTTTTCTTTCTTTTTAGATTATTTTTTATATTTAGGTGGTTCATAATTTAATTTTAAAACATTCTATATTATTTTACTCTAATTATTCATAAATTATGGATTAAGAAAATTCAATTCAAATATAAAATATAATTTTTTATTTTTTATTATATCATTTATTATTTTAGTAATATCACTATTTTTTCTAATTATTCATCGCTGTGGGTTTAATTTTTTTATTTAGTATTACCCATTATTTTTTTTATTTTATTCATGATATAGAATATATGATTTTTCTATGTTAGATTTGCTAAAATTTTATCACAGCGGAAACCACTTGATGGTCTTCCGTAGGTATTGATTATATGGAGAGTAATACGGCTCAAATCAATTTCATATGATATTTGATTTTTTCATATGTCACCGTTAAATATTTAACTTTGTTGAGTTAGTATCCACGTAAAACTTTATTTTATTGTTATAAATATTGCGTCTTTTCAGTAGAGTATTGTCGTAAATTCACGATATCCTCTGTTAGATCTTTATTTGAACTGACATGTTTTATTTTGTCGGTTAAAAGCAATGCGCTTTGGTATGGAAATCTGATACCGTCGCGTATATGTGGTATTTCGGATCTCAAATGGATACCGCGATATGAGTATTATGTGTATTCTGAGGAATATAAATGTGAATATTATGTGTATTTGATTTAAAAATGGATACATGACTTGAATATTATGTGTATTTCGGATATGAAAATGGATACCATTAAATGAATAGTATGTGTATTATAGAAACACAAAAGCAGCTACTAAATGAAATACGCACAAATTATAAAAAATATCTAAAGTTGTATTTAGATGAAGTTGGAGCTTTTTACCTTATGCAGTGTCACTGTTATTAACCACATTATTCATTAGATTGAGACAAAAAAAAATTAAATTGCTTAATATTTATCAAATAAATTGGGTTCAAAACTAAATATTATTAAATCTATGAATTGGGTTCAAAACTTCCATTTTTGAAAAACAATATGCTTTTACTATATACAACGATTCTAAACCACGTATCTAAGCGATTTAAAACATCGAAGCCAAAGAATGGGAAACAATTAATTTTAACCGCGATACTTTTAATTGTAAAAGATTTCATTCAACATAGTATTAACAAACTCATTGACGTTGTATTATCGAACAAAGCAACGCAATACTTAATGGTTGAAAAAAAAGGTACTTGCTGACTTTTAGTATTTTTCTCCATTTTTATAATTTGACTTGATAATTGCTCCTCGGAAATTCAATTTGTATTAATGGAATCGTATTCGTACAACTTTTGTGGGATTATTAGCAGAAACTTATTTTTGTATTTTGAAAATATTTTAATTTGATTACATCATTCAATTGGAGAATTTGAGTTGGCCAATTATTGGCGTAGAGGACAAAATTGGAGGATGAGGAAAATTAGGGGGAATGGGGGATGAGGGATTGATTTTCTATATTTAATAAAAATGTGTTTTTGCTATTATATCACACTTATAAGCATGATGCTATAACTTGTCATTAATAGCCTCACAAGTATTACTCTGGTAATACATGGAACTCACAAAATCTTTTGGAAATTCCGACCACCTCACAAAGGAATGATTCTTCATTCTGCAATTAAAATGTAGAAACAGCTCTTCGTGGCTTACCGGCACAAAAATTTTCATTTTCAAGAAAATCAATATTCACGCCCAACGTCAACGATAGCTGCATGATATTATAATCAAGTCGAATTTCATGTGTAAATTAATCTTCCAATGTAGGTCTTCTAATTTGGCTTCAACAATCTCTTGTATTAGCATCTTTCTATCCAATGCCTCAAATTTTTTAGTTTTTCCATGAATCTTAAATCTCGTTCAACACTCTCAAAACAAATAAGTGAAGGTAAAAAATTCAATGTGTTTCGTCGCTGAGGCTTTTCCCGACAAAATCAACAAAAATTGAACAACCAAATTATCATAGACGACACGATGATTGATGAGACAACCGAGAAGCTGTGATAGAATTTGTAGGACATGTATGTGACTAAGCTCCAGATATGTCGTATCTCTTCCAGGCCAATTCGTTTAATTAGGGGCCAAGCAGGGCGTAGAATGCTTCAAATTGATGGAAGCGACCAAGGAAGCCAATAAGGGATGGAAGTCATGGGAGTAGGAGTCGATGATGTTTTCGAAGTGCGAGGCGGAACCCGCTTGATTGCCCAATCCAGAGATCTTGATAAAAATCGTTAGTTGTTTTGGCTTTGAATGTTTTGAGGTTGTTACATTGTAATAACTCGTTAAAATCTTAATATTATTGAAATAGTATCTTGAGATTCTTTCGGTGGAGTATTTGGAAAATAAAAAAAAAAAAAATCAGTCGAATAGTCAATCTGACGAATCGGTCGGTCGGTAGTATATTTTGGTTTGAGCATTTTAAAGTTTAATTGAATGGAATGATATTATTTGGGTTAAGTTAAATTTATGTTAGAGTTGTGTTGTTAAAAGCGAGAGCCCAGCCCAAGCCAAGCCAGGAGAGCAATGGCCAGCAATCTTGAGATATTTTGTTAATGCGAGATACAGCGTGAGTTTTATCTTTATCCTTACTTTTGTTAAATCATCATCATTATCATCTTAACTATAACTTTTTCTTACAGGATGGCTGAAAATTTGGTCAATTATTCTTGATTTTTGTTTTGATTTTATTTACTCGTTTTGGCGGGAACTTTGGTCACTGAAATTTTACGGAGATTAGAGACATTGCAAAACTTTGAGGTAAAAGTTGAATCTTTTTGGAGTATTTCTTGAGTTAGAGGGATGTTGAGCAGAATTTGAGTTGACTTTGAGCTTTGATGTTTATTATGTTATAGAATTGCCATATAAGCTTAGATTATCGTATAACAGTTGATAATTATCGATTATGGGGTTGAAAAATGTTGAGGAATATAGTTGACTTTTGTTGACTTTTGTAGAGTTTTTCTAAATGGTGTTTAAATGATAGAAGTGTACTCTTGGACTTGATTTAGGATTGTTTTGAGGTGTAGATTTATGATTTTAGCGTGAGTAGAGAATCTTCGGATATTACTAGTTTTGTAAAGTTGGATGAGTGATTGATTTGAGATTAAAGATGATTAGAAATGTGATGATTAGTTGCTAATATCGTAATGTTGAGCACAGCCCAGAAGCTAGTAATTGGAACTCGATCATTAATAGGGAAGGTTGCGAACTTAAGTTGGAATAAGGTTGTAGGGGGAACTTTGTCAGTTGTTTTGGGGGGTATCGTTGTGAGATTATATATGTAGGTAGAATGTTATATTATTAGTTGTGTTATAAGAAGTAGTAATTATAATTTTGAATGTTTTTAGGCGTTGATCGCTGAGTAAAGGTCCATTTGTTGTGATTGCCGGAGTTTTATTTAGTAGCGAGGTGATCTTAATCACCGCGGGAGTTTCTTGCTCGAGAGTAAGGTCAGTTGTTGTTATATTATATGTTGTTGTCTTTGTTGGTTATGCTTGAGGATATGTTCATTTGTTATTCATTTATCTGAGATAATGCGTAGATGTTGGTTATATATATATATATAGTTGATTGTGTGCTTTGGGTTGGGGTTGGTACTTTCTCGCAGCAATGTATGATTTTTTGGTGTTTTGGGATGAAAGTTGTTATTTACTTGGTGGTTTGTGTCGGTGAAGATGCCATGGGTCGTATAGATGTTTGTGGTGGCGAGTCGTATTAGGAAGAGTTGTATATGAGTTGATGTTGTCGATTGAGTTGATTTGTCCGTATCTTGCTTAGTTCTGAAGATGCGATTTGGTGATTTCACCGTCTTTAGTAACGATTCGGTGGTCTAACCGTACACCGTTTCACGATTCGGTGATAGGCATATTAGAGCGGGCGTAAGTTTACCACTGGGGAGGTTGAGGAGTTGATTATATCTTGCGTTAGTTGTAGAAATCAGGACTTATATTGAGTTGTAGGGTTATTTGAGTTAATATTTCTTGTTGAGTTGTTGAGTTGATCTTATTGTTGAGTTAGCCAATTTATTGTTGAGTTGTTGAGTTGATACTATTGATTGCGTTGATGGAGTCGTTGAGTTGTTGAGTCGATTAGTGGGTTAGCGGTTGTATAGTTGGGTAGTCATGTTGTCGGAATTAGTTGTGTTGAGAATCTGTTGGTTGTTATATGTTGTTTAGACTTTTTGGTGTTGTGATATGTTTTCTTGGTCGTTTTGCTATGTTTTTATGACTTCGTTCTTTGTTTATGGATATTGCGTTGATTCACGTTAGAGGTTGCTTGATGAATTGTTGATGTAGAGATTAAGATTGGGATTGATTATAGTTCGTATTATCAGTTTCTTGTGGATCACAGGTTGGTGATACGTCGTTAATACGTCTTGAGGTTAAAAGTTGAGTTGATTGATGGTTGAGATGACATTTGAATGAGAGCAGGTAGGTCTGAGAACATTATAAACCCGAAGTTTATGCTAAATACATAGATGATGTTGATGATATTTTATATATGAATTGGAAAAATTAAGGATTAATGTGTTGGTATATAAGTTGTAATCCCGTCGCGGCGTATACCGAATTAAGGTGAATAAGTTAAATATCTTAAATGAGGAATTTGGGGGAGATAATTCGATCTTGGGATTATCTTGATTTAAGACGTATATTTCTTGGGTTATTAAGATAATGAAGCAATGTGGAGATTATATTATAAATATTCAGATAACAAATAGGTGCGTGGTATGATTTGGAGTAACAACTTTAAGGTGGTGCGGATAGTTAATTGATTGAGTTGTGTAGGTTTTGGTGTGAGATTGTATACATGGGTGGGTATCCACAAGTTATGAGCAATTGGGTTGTATCTTCGAGTTGTTGTGTGTTAGAGTTGTATATATTAGATATTTCAGGTGATTAAGTTATGCGCTGCGAGTAAGTGGTTGACGTGATGTGGGTTTATCGGTGTTAGTTGAAGCCCAGTTAAGAAAATATTTATCCTGTTGAGAGGAGCATACAAAATATAATACTTATGGTGTATAGTTGTCAGATAAGTAATGAAGCTTTGAGTTATCGCTGTGTGTGTATGTGTGGTGGATTCTTACGTGATGTTGTATTATTTCAGAACCGCCGTGACTCCACATTCTAGATGGGCGGGCGTCTTTATGCTAGGTTGTTCTTGGGATGACGAGGATATCTTTGGCCGGTAGCTCTGGCGCTTTAGTGAAGATGGCGATGGTGGCTTGAAGGCGCCAGCAATTAAATGCACTATCTTCTTTTAGAGTTTTTGTTGTCACATGTCACGTTGTTCTTATAAAACCCGTTGTTGGATGTTGTATTTACATTGTTGCTTTTCGGTTGTTGTAGTGTTAGATTTAGTTCGCTAGATGAATGAGTTGTATAGTTTATTTATCATGTTAAATGAAGTCATTTTCTATTGTTATCAATGGATTGGTATTTCGATTATTCGGGTTGATGGCGGTCGGCGCCGGTACAGGCGGTCGTTCATCATTGTTGGCTAAGTTATATTTTACATTGAAGATCGTACCGTCTTGAATATTATTCTTCATTTGTGATTCATCATATTCATATAATGTTTTAGTATTTTGTTGAAGATTTGTTGGGTGTTTTTCTCGAGCGATTGAAATATTGAAGATTATTACTGATATGATATCTTTGCGAAACAAAGCTATGATGGAGCTAAGTATTGGGATCTTAAATTTTTTCTTATTCTTAACGTATTCTTAAATCGATACCAGTAGCCAGATATAATGTTTCATTTCTTAGTCAAACGCAAATCAAGTGTTTCTTTTTTAATGGATAAAATTATAGTACTAATATTATATGAAGTACGTAGTACCATAAGTCAAACTCACTATGCTAATTTATTTATAATGTGGAATGGTTGCACAAATTGATGATATTTCAGTTCTAATGTGATTAGTTAGATTTAAGGCGTTAGCGTCGTATCACTGCAAAATTATAATAGGAGTTGAAATTATTAAAATTAAAAAGTTATTATTTTGAACACCTAAATAGGTTGGATCGCGTAAAATTATGCAGCTCAGCCTGTTCAGCGCCTAAATTATATTTTTAAACTTTGTGTAGTTATTTTTCTCACACTTCCTTTTTACTCTTTTTGATTATATAAAATTATCGTATTCGAATATAAGCTAAAAATATATTTAGATTCAATGGCCAGTATTTTATACTCAGATTCTTTTTAAAATTTGAATTTTTTATCCTAAATTTACATTGAGATACTTTGTAATATTTATTTTTAAGTTTCAAGTGAGTGATGGAAAACCCGACTAAAGAACATATATAAAACATTGATCCTAAAAATAAAAAAATTGAATGTTTTGTATGAATTTTAGATAAATTTTTATTGAAGCTAATGTAAATGCTCTTAGATCAAAAGTGTTATTTAAGTGAAATCACATAAGTCTTATACTAAAACACTATGTAAGTTTATTAATTAAAGTAATTATTTTTAATATTTTGAGTGAGAAGTGTTATGTAAGTCATAACTTCGATGGTGCTTGTAAAATTTTTATCCAAGTGGTAGTGATTGAAGCATGCAATCGGAATCACAAATTCCTATTAAAGGTTGAAATAATTAAATAATTTTTTTGTTTTTCAAGCTTAGTAAAATAGAATACTGATTCCACATAAAATATACCATTAGTGATACTCGTTCATATTTTATATTGTGAAACATTTTTTTATTCTTCCCAAAAGGTGATGATTTTTATTCAAAATGTCAAAGACCCTCAAATACAACTTATTGAATCACGGCAATAATAAACAGCCTGGCCTTCATGGCCGGCTTGTAATGATAAAGATTCAGAAAAAGGTCCAAATAAGCTGAAGTAATTAACAAAACTATATTCTTGGGCCTTAACCAATGGCGAGCACATTTGTGTTTTTTGGATTAAGCTTTGGGGCCTAAATTGTTAAATAAAATAAAGTTAAATGTAAAATACAATGATTTTGGGGTGGAATACTCAAAAAACAAAAGAAAAGAGCTTAAATCATAACTAAAGTAAACTGCGGGGCTCAATTGCAAATAAACATAAGCCAGCCCTAATCGAAAAAGACATGACATCGTTTAAGGAAAACCTAATTTTGAACCCAAAAATGAACTTGTGGGTGTCTGCGTAGTGTTTGATGAAATGATTCAACCAGTTTCTATAAATCTTCTCAAGCTCTTCGAATATATGGGCAACCTTCCTGTTCAAGTTTGATGATGGCTTTGAGATCATTGCTTGCGTCCTTGGCCACCATATCAGCTCCCCACCACCTTTACCAACTAACTTTGCCATGTAATCCGTGTTAAGAGTGAGAATTAAAATGCAAAAGCAAGGAGTTGTTGGTTATAGATGATCAGATGAAGTCGAGGAATCTTATAAGCAGCGTATCTTTTGGCATTTAATATGGGGCGTGTCTCGCCCAATCACCCTCGCTTGGAACCGGTTTTCGGTGATCTTTACAGAAATGAGGAGTTAGGTTTTGATAAGTATTAGCGTATTGAGGTTAAAAGCCATTCATTTCTATTTATTTTCCGCTTGCACAATCCTATTTGTTTTTTGCGCCACAATCCTATTTGTTTTTTGTGCCACAATCCTATTTGTTTTAATATATTTTTTCCATATATTAAAAAAAAAGGGATGTCTTAGTTTTGTAGCTACCCGTCAGTAGAATACTGATTGTTGATCATAAAATACTGCATCCATGCAAGCTATTTATGAAGGTTAATCATTTTGAGCATATATAGCAATAACACTTTGCAAGAAATAAGGGAAAATCTGGTGGGGTGCACTCGTAACTGCTTGTTAGCTAATTTGTATGGTTGGTATTTGACAAAACAAGGTTCAAGTTTAATTGAGGCGGTCATAGGTTCCTAATTCATCGTTTTTCTATTTCGTATCTGAAAAAAGTATATATTATCTAAGTATAATTTTGGAAGGGTTCGAAAAAAATTCGCCTTATTAATGCAAATCGGCGTATTCGAAAGAATGGCGTTACGGTTATTTTCGACGTGTTCTTCCGCCCGATGTTTTGGGTTTCTGGTGAAGTTAACTCGCCGGCGTATTTCAATTTGAAGTTTTTTAATTAATTTGAAGTCTTATTTTGAGTTGAACACGTTTGCTGATGTTCGTCTCTTTCGAAACGAGGGAGGATATTGAGATGGATCCAGAAAGATTACAGAAGATATGTCGATTAATTTTTATTATTGCCTTATTAGTTTTTTAGTAATAATTTGAGTATCAAGATAGTATTTTATAAATATATTTCATATTATCACACTATAAATATGGAGTAGTTTCTTTATTAATCTGATTTCATTCACTATCGTCTCTGAAACGATTGTTCTCTCCCTCAAACATGGTGGAACGAGGCCTATAATTGGGATAAGAGCTGCGAAATGTGGAGAATTTTTTACTTGATGCTCCAACAACCTTGACTTTGCTTCAAGTACTACACTATGCTTTAATTGTCCGTTTCCACTTGCAAAAGAGTAAAATTGTTTGCCACACACCAATTCAAAGCAGCATCAACCTCAGCTTCAAGAGGACTAGAGGCATGTGTAGTCAAGGAGAACGCCATAATAAGATCACCATTAGAGTCTCTCAAGACCCCACCTGCTGCACTATGTGAAAGGCCATAAGAGCCATCAACATTTAGCTTAAGAACCCCAATTGATGGCTTGGCCCAGGTTACCACAGAAAGAGCTCTAGGGGGAGGAACCAAAATCTGTGCCTGAAAGTGCTCAACCATCGTAACATCTCCTTTCCAGTGCTTGTAAGACATTAGACCAGATTTACATATATAAGTAGTAGTTAGCATAACCCTGGACATGACCTTGTGGAAAGTATAAGTAGTGCCACCATGCTTACTTTGGTTTCTGGTTTCCCATGCCCAAATGATCACCATAGGAATTATTTGTCTGATATGCCCTTTAGTGTTAACAGCTAAAGTCCAGGCAATTACAGCACCTTGTACATTTTGGAAGGGAGCATGTGTGAAGCCAAACATGGATGCTACTAAGCTCCACACTTTGTTAGCAATGGCATTAGTGAAAAATACATGTTCAAGTGTCTCAATGTGGTTGCAGCAGACACACTGGGAGGCCAGCTGAACCCCTTTCCTCTAAACCACAACATCAACTGGAATAAGCCCTTGATAAAGCCTCCATGCCACCATTGAGATTTTTTTTGGAATACTGTTATGCCACACTATAGAAAAGATAGTAAAAACCTGCCATTCACTTCTCACCAAACAGTATACATCCTTGAGTGAGAATTGACCATTGGAGGTAGTCTTCCAAAGCAGTTGGTCAGGAGAACCAGCTTGGATATGAATCTCAGAAGTAACAACCGCATCCTCTTGTGAGATGAGATTAGTCAACTTCCCCAAGTCCCATGCCCCATTAGTCCAGACACCTTTCACCTTGAGTTTAAGATTCTGCTCAGTGTCAGAGGAGGCCACAAGAGTGTCTTGATGGTGCCAAGAATCAAGCCAGAAATTTCAATCCCCACTACCAAGAGCCCAAAAAAGATTGTCCTCGGCATAAGGTTTAGCCTACACCAAAAATTTAAAAATTCTAGAGTGTGAGATATGTGATTTGAGCCTTGTAGGGTGATAAAGCCTACAGTATTTGTCCAACATGAACCTACTCCACAGTGATTCCCCAGACCTAGCTCTGGTGCCAAGCCTTCACCATAAAAAGGATTGACTAGTAAAGCACCATATTAGTCCAATTCCTTTCATAGGGAGAAAGCCTTGTCCCAGGTCCTTCAAGGCTTAGTTTCTCCCCATAAAAACTTGTTAAAGAGCTTCTCAATTTTATTGATCACACCAGAAGGAATCTTCAAGGATTGCATGTAGTAGGTAGGCAAGGTACAAAGCAATATGTATGGCAATAGAGCATCCTATCCCCCCTATTGAGAGTAGGCCCCCCCACCCCACCCCCCAAAAGCTATACTCTCCTTAATGGTAGCTATGAGACTATCAAATAAACAAGTAAACTTTGTGCCTTTGTAAATTGGTACTCCCAAATACTTGAATGGCAGAAACTCTGTTCTAAGGTCAATGGTGTGAAGGATCATGTTGGTTCTTGCAGAGTATAACTTAGAAAAGAGTATACAAATACTCTTGGCCTTATTAATGACTTGTCCTGAAAGGAGCTGGTAGTGATCCAACCATTTAAGCACCTCTTTAAGTGAGCTATTTAGACCATTACAGAAGATGATGCAATTATTTGCAAATGAGAGGCAAGGGACACAAGTTTTACTCCCAGTATTAAAAGCAATTGCTGGCTTCAGTATAATTTGTGAAGTTCCATGAGCAAATATTCTTGAGCCAAGATGAATGCGCAGGAGCAGGAGGTCCCAGTCTAACCCTCTAGCAACATGGAAATAGCCTTGAAGCTCCCCCATTCAACATGACAAAACTAAGAATTACCCACATGCATTGATTAACTTTGATCCGCTCGAAAAAGCCACTGAAGTATGAGAGCAAAGCAAGTCCCAAGACAAGGCTTACGGTGACCTTCGATTTAAAGATGTAGTCAACAACATCCGTAATGTATTGAAATATATAAAGTGGGCGCCGAAACTTGTAAATGAAAACAAGACTATCTAAATGTTGTCCTAATCAAATACCACTAACTTACAGTGACTTTCGTCCTCGATTTTAATTTATAAATCCTAAAAAAGTCCAAACCGCTTCAACTTAACAATAATCTATTATCATTTGTTGTAACGTATTAATAAATGCCAATGCAAAAACACGATGAGAGAAAATGCTAAGTCTAAGCAGCCTAGATTTAACCTTGGGAGGGGGGTGAATAAGGTTTTGGGGTTATTTATATTAACTTTTCGAAGTTTTAATCTTAAGAACGCGGAATTAATAAACAATGAAAAACATAGACAAAGCGATGCACCGACTACCCAAGCTCGAGAATGATTAATAACAATATTAATAATTAAATTGATTAGCAATAATGATAAGATGACGGAAAGTAGCAGCGTGAAAGAAAAACAATATGATTTAACGAAGCCGTTCCCTATATCGCCGACCGTCGGCTTTCCAACTGGATTGCAAAGATACACCAAAGACTTGAAGAAATATTCAATACACACAAAGAACTTCTCTCAAGTCTATTATCAAACACCTAGCTCAATTAACGACCTAAGCTACCCGCTATGATTTCAACTCTAATCAACCTCGACAGGGAACCCAAGAACACACTCCCGTGGATTTCAATATACTACTCAAATCAGAATAGCAACCCTATGCTTCCCAATATGATTTCACCAATACAATAAACGACGGAAATGGAATTATCACACAACTAGGAAAACTCTCTACAAAAGATAGTGACGTATTAAATGTAGGAGTTATGACTTTTGCTTTTTGATTTGCAATGAATTGAATGCTCAGAAATTAGGTCAAAAAGATTTGCAAAAGTTGTTTTGGTTTTGAAAAGAGGAGGCTTATATAGTGCACAAAAAATGAGCTGAAAAACTCCCCGCATCGTGACCCCATCGAGACCATGGGGTCTCGATGAGCCCTCGATGGCCCAAGTGCAACGGCTATAAGCCCGCTCTGTGTAGACCTTATCGAGAGGTCTGGGGTCTCGATCATTTGGGAATTCTATCGAGACCAATGAGTTCTCAAGAGGTCTCGATCATCGTGATCAGGACCCTTCTCGATGGTTCGAAGGTTCAATTCAGTAGATCGCTTTCAAGCCAGTTCTCAAACGAACGACACATGTACCATTTGTATGAGACTTAAATCCACGAATCAATCTATACTTAGGATTAGAAATCACTGACCTTCGATTTTAAAAACACAATTATATATTAAATCACAAAAAGTCAATACTCATATATTTAAAACGACAAAATGCTTAAGTGTAGAGTTTCCTTACAAACCCTATTAACAAGCTCCTTGAAAGGCTTGACATTTGTTAGACTCATCCAAGAGCCTCCAATCCTCCCGATCAACGCTAAAGTCAGCTTGAACTCATTAAGGAATAATCCATGTTATGTTCACTGAAATCCGGATTAAGCCTGATTAAACAATTTGTTATCTTCAAAAATAGGTTTGAATGGAATCCCATTATTCAACAAACTCCCCCTTTTTGATGATAACAAATTGACTTATGCTAAGGGAAAGAAAATATAAGACAAAAAGCAACGCTCCCCCTCAACATAAGATTCCCAAGGTTTTCTTACAAAATAGAACCATAACAACCATGGATGACATAAACAATGAAGCACAATATAATAGCATGGCATAAGATAGATAATTAAACACCAAACAAGCTATTATAAAATGCGAAAGCATCCATCGTTTGTAAGAAAACCAATAAAAATTCATAGCAAGTTAGAGTTTAAACCAAACAAAGCATACCAAAGCATAAAGTCTTGATAATTCCCCCTTTGGGATCATCACAAAAGGGGCATAAACAAGGAATAGATAAGGCATAAATAAAGCAAAGCATGAGAAAATAAAAGGTCCAAGCCATCAAAGTCTTTTAGTTGATCTTCGGACCACCGCTCGCCTTGGCAAAGAACGACCCCATGCCATCCGCCTCATCATCATCATCAAGTGTATAATCCTCAAGCCCAATCCCCGGAGAAGAAGTAGAAGCCGGATGTGGTACTGGCCCGCAACCCCGTCCTATTTCAACTCCGTCTCATCATCCGAAGTCACCAAATACTTCCTATGTGCCTTCATCTTCTCATTACTTTCTCCAAAGCAGAAAGTGAATTTCATAATTCGCTTACATAATCTTTAGTTTGTTTTTCCTTATGAGAGTTTTTGATCTTTTTATGAGAAGCACTTGATTATCCTCTACGGTCATTGCCTCCTTCGCAATCTCATTTAGCCTTGTGTCGCGGTCTTAAACATCTTTACTC
The DNA here is from genome assembly GCA_019722365.1 of Lithospermum erythrorhizon. NCBI lineage: Eukaryota > Viridiplantae > Streptophyta > Magnoliopsida > Boraginales > Boraginaceae > Lithospermum > Lithospermum erythrorhizon. Next base: position 61,676 of record JADFUC010000969.1, read on the forward strand.
CTCGCCTCACAGAGCCTCATCATCGTTATCATCACCACCTACTCCATCATTATCATCATCCCCATCATCTTCGTCGAAATCATCATCATCAACATCTTCATCATCCGAAAATACCGGATCCTCCAAGTCATCAACTTCCCTAAACCATTTCCTCCCCATCATGGTTTGGATTGCTCTCCTATCCTCGCGATTTGCCAATTTTGCCTCCCACTTCCACCAAAGACGATTATTATGAAACGCAATTGTACAATTCTTAAAGTAGTCTTTGGTAATCCTATGTGTGCCCCCTACCAATGGCATACCCCTAGGAAACACCCTATCTCCTCCCCAAGACTCCATTATGTGTGTAATAAGCATCCCATATGGAAGAGTTGTCGCCTTAGTATTGCCCATAGAATGACGCACGTGGGAGTGGCAATTATGATAGGGAAGGCTGGATCCGTTGTCGGCGCATAAACCAGAGGTCAAAGAATTCCACAACCCTACTGGATTCATATCTGAACCCACGGAACCAATGACTTCACACAACACGCATTAACAAACCTTTGCTCCCGTGGTACAAATGTGGGCACGGCACAAGATCGACTACCCTTTCTTTCGACACTATTTCTAAATCTCCACCATTATTCAATATACGTCACATTCGCCGACTAATCTCTGTCCGCCGGAGGCCACATATCAACAGATAACTAGCAAAACCATTACTAGACAACCCAAAGTCCTCTCTAAAATTCCTCATTTTATATTCAAACGATCTCCCATTAAACTCCAACTTAATATTGAGATTATTGCTACTAGGAGTGTGAATAATAACATGCTCATAAAAGAAGTAAACCCAATCTGGAAGATTATAGGATCTCTACCCAAAATTCTCTCCCATTTTTTGGAATTTGACCAACTCCCGTATCGTAGTCTCAATCCTTCCACTTTTTTCCTCCTTGAAAGCAAAGGATTCACATTGGCACTAGATTGTGTTTTTGAGAAACTCTCACCTTGATAAACAACAACTTGGTTGGAGGATTTAGATTTTGTGTTCTAGCCCCTTTTGGTCGGGTTCGGGAAATGGCCTGAGGCCATTTTAGATTTAGTGTTCGTTTGTGTAAACGCAATGTAGTAGATTTAGAGTGATAAATGGTGAGTTTTTTGTGAATTGATGAAGGAAAGATTGAATGTGGTGGTTATGGTCAATTAGGTTGATAACTTGGGAATTTTGGTCGAAATGAAGGTTAAATCGGCCGATAGTATTTATAGAAATAATTCATCGAGACTCCATTCGAGACCCCTGTCTCGACAGGTCTCGACGAGGCTATTTGTCGGTGGAAAGACTCCGCCATCGAGACCATTCGAGAAGGGGCCCTCGGCGGCCATGATCGACCGGCCGCTTGCACGAGACCTCATCGCGTGAGGTCACGACGGGTCTCAAAGCCACATTAATCCATATATCCACAATACTCCACACATATCTCCCGATAACAATACTCCAACAATAATCACCCAAAAACAACCCGAAACACATCCAATCAAAGCAACTATCCTCAATATCATACAACCAATATCTTCAACCTCGAGACACAACCATAATCCTCAATATTCACTAGCATCCCCAACAATTTAACTCACAACCATTTCGGACAATTTCATCATTTGGCTTATCATCCCAATAAAACAATATTGACATAATTTAAACACATAGCATGCAAACAATTCAAAAGCATAAAAGACATGAGAATACAAGATTACTTACTAGAAAGATCAAGATCCCCACTACTTAACGCGGTTAAACGGATCCCTGGTAGCCGTTTGCAAGATGTCCCAAAGTTGATCATTAGTCCCCACGAATCAGATCGATGTTCCTTTTTTGCACATGGTCTCGATGTTGATGACGGATTTCAATGTGCTTGGTCCTTGAATGTTGCACCGGATTCTTGGCAATATTGATGGCGCTGTCACATAACACCGGAACTTGATCATACTTGATCCCGAAATCTTCCAATGTTTGTTTCATCCAAAGCACTGAAAGCACAATTTCCAACCGCCATATTCAGCCTCCGCCGTGGACAATGCAACACTATTTTGCTTCTTGCTTGACCATGAGGCGAGGCGACCCTATAAAGCGACAAGTCCCACTAGTGCTCTTTCTATCAAGCAACCCGCTAGGTCCGCATCCGAAAGATCCCACAAGTTCAAAACTCTTGCTCATCGGATACCAAAGCCCATAATCAATTGTTCCTTTCACGCATCAAGATCCTTTTAACCGCTTTAAGACAGACTCTTTCGGGGACACGCTGGAAACCAATTAATACAAACGCAAACATAATATTATCGGGGTCTGTGTCAAAGACAAAGTTAAGACCAATCATGTACCTCATATTTTGTCTCATTGACGCATGGCCCTGCTCATCCTGTCAAGTTTTTTGAAGTAGACATAGTTCGATCACCTTTGCATCTTCCATCCCAAATTTCTTTATGAGCTCTTCTTTAGAACTTCATGGACGAACGAAGCATGCCGCCATCCATTTGCTTCACTTGAGTCCGAGAAAGAAGTTCACCCGCCCATCATGCTCATCTCGAACTCACTTGTCATTATTTTCGCAAATTTCTACACAACAAATTATTAACTCGAAATAATATCATCAACATAAATTTGAACTACTATAAGATGTTTTCCCTTGGTTTTAAGTGAAAAGGAATCGAGCTTTCTTGAAACCATTCGCAACTAAACGTGTGCTTAACCTCTCATACCAAGCTCTAGGTGCTTCGTTTTTAAACCGCAGCGGCTTTATCTAGCTTAAAAACGTGATGCAGATAGTTAGGATCTTCAAACCGAGGTCGCTTTTTACAAAACTTCTCATCCAAAACCATTTAAAAGCGCTTTTGACATCCATTTGGGCGTGAAGTTTGAAATCCATATGACTACGTAAGGCTAGAATAATACGAATGGATTCCAACCTAATCGAGCAAAGTTTCATCAAAGCCAACTCTTCGACTTCCGATTATAACCTCAACAACAAGCACGACTTTTATTTACTTCAAACAACCCTAGCCATCAAGTTTATTTCTCGAAACCCATTTTGTCCTTAATAATGGTTTTATCACAACGCTTTCAAATCTAAATGCCAAACTTTGCATCTTTCAAATTGCTCAAGTTCTTTTTGCATGATAAAATCTAATCCGGATCCTCTGAGCTTGCTTAATATTAAGAGGTACTACTGAGATACATAAGCACTAAGGAAGACAAATTATTATTTAAAAGAGATCGAGTAGTTACCCCTCTTGAGATATCACCTAAAATGAACCGGGATGATTCTGACGATCCGTCTCCCTAGGGAAGATCTTCTGTTCGCCTACGGAGATAATCATCCACATCTGTGTTCCCGATGATTATTGCCTGGCTCCCCCATACCTGATGCTTTCCTCATTTGATACTTGGTTTTGAGGCTCATCACTTTGGGAATTCTCATCCACATTACAATTAATTAATCATCCTCATCTAATACAACTTTCTCAACAAACGGATTGGGATCCATCAAAGTTAACGCCATCAGATTCGCACGCATCGATCCTTCTTATTATGTAATTTATATATGCTTTACTAGTTTTAGAATAACCAAGAAAAGCATTCCCATTAGATTTAGCATCAAATTTTCCCAATCTATCTATTGTGTTGGGCATTACATTTACATCCAAAGATTTTAAAATAATCAATACGAGGGATCTTACCATACCAAAGTTCTCGTATGAGTTTTGTCACAATATGCTCAAGGGAATACCCGTTGATAGTGTAACATGCGGTGTCCACGGCATGTCCTCCTAAAAGTATTTTGGCAAATTGTGCTCGTTCAACATGGTACGGCTCATTTCTTGAATGGTCCTATTCTTTCGCTCCACAACTCCATTTGTCGAGGTGTTCTTTCGTGCCGGTAAAAGTTATGTCGATCCCATACCCCACAAAACTCCTCGAACTCCTCATTTCTAACTCACCTCCACACGCTTCTTATGGCTTTGATTTTGAATCCCTTTTCATTCATGAGCTTTTCTACAACTTAGCAAACTCTTTAAAAGCATCACTTTTATGTTGGCAAGGCCATCAAGTAAACTCGAGTATTCCGCCCACAATAACAAAATATATTTCGATCCACCCAAATCCTCAACATCCATTTCTACTCAAACAAGTCCATATGTAACAAATCAAGGCCATGGTTTGATCTAAACAAGATTTATAGGTTTAAACGAAGATTTATGCATTTACCAAGTTGACATGTATCACAAAGTTTAACCTTTTATACGAGACGGTATCTTTTACATGCGAGTGCTTAAGCGCAATTTAGATAACATTTCAATACTAGCATATTCAACCTGATGCCACAAACTCACATCATCATGGACCACATTCATGCAATGTTACTAGCTTCAACCGAATCAAAATTAACATAATACACATTATTCGGGATCGAGCAGCCATGCACAACAAAATGAAGACGTACATTTGAAATAACACATTTATGTTTAGAAAATTTAACCATAATCATTTTCACATAATCGCTCACACTTACAAAATTAAACTTTACGCCATCAACAAGTAAAGTATTTTTACTTAAAACAACCTTTCTTACCAATACAATCTTTACCTAGGATTATGTTTCTTTTTGTTTGGCGAACTTTACATTTCCAACGCCTGTTAATAAGCTTTTAGCAAGAGCGGCATCTCCCGCCATGTGCATTGAACATCCGCTTATCCACCATCCAACATTTTCTTTCATGGATGAGCGTGCCCTCCTACAAATTACACAAAGTCAATTTCATTCGAGGTACCCAATGAAATTTGGGTCCTTGGGGGTTAGTAAGTAGAATGGATTTTCACAATCCATTTCGTCTAGAGAGACTCGATTATGCGTGCCCATTCTCACTAACCTTTGAACGGACATTTTGAAGACTGCATTTCCTTTTTCGCCAATAAGTGCAAGTGAAATGCGGCTCCATAAACTTGATACCAGATGATGTAGCAACATTAGTATGATAGGAGTTATCATTTGAATAGCTCTAAATCTCTTTTTGTTGGTTGGATAACGCCAGCATCAAGAATTTCATTCAACTCGTTTGTTCTCAAATTCCATGAGTGATTTCTTGAGTTCTACGTTTTCTAACTCAACCTTTTTAAGACTTTGTTTAAGCTCCAATTTTTCAAGAATACCATCATTTTTTAAATTGGAGTCAAGCTTTAACAAAGTAACTTCATTTTCAAGAGAGGTGGTTTTGGCAAGCAAGCTTTTATTGGTTTTTGAAAGTTCTTTGTTCTTTTTAAGCAATTTTTCAAAACTTTCTAATAACTCATTATAATTATTGCTTAACTTGTCAAAATCACTACTACATAGTTGTCATATTTCCTCTGAAGCTTCTAAGACCATGATCATTGTTGCTCTTTTTGAATTTAAGAAATTTTTTGAAGTCTCTAGTAGCTAACATGGCCATATATCTTCTGCCATCATCCTCATCGCTTCCTCACTCTTTCTCTCTTGAACTTGTAGAAGCTGGCCGCCATAAAGAGCATTTCTTTTTTATCCTCAATTTCTAGCCTCGTTTAGCAATGACTTCTTCGCTTTCTTTAAAGAACCAATGAGCTGCTGATTGCACACACCTTTGGCCAAACTCGATTACCTGCTTTTATGATTCTCCCATTCAATTTTTCTAAAGAGAATGTCTTCCTGGGAGAACTGTTGTCATTTACGGTGTTTAACCTTTGATGACATTCGATGGACTCTCCCGGGTACATCTCAAAGGTTTGATATTCCCTTGTCAAGAGTCGAACCCTTGTAGTCTTCACTTGACTAGAACCAACATGAGCGGTTTCTAGCAAGTCCCATATCTCCTCGGGCTTCATTTCAGATCCTTTGGACTGTAGAGCATACTCTTCCATACATGGTATCGCTACATGAATGGCTTTGGAATTCAACTCCACTTCTTGGCGTCTTCATCCCTCAGCACTCCATCCTCTTCTTTGTCCACATCTTCAATTTGGAACTTACCAAGGCGGCACTCCACCTCTGTATTGGCTCTTCCACTTTGGTCAAGTTCCTAAGAAAGATTTTGTCAGTTAATTTGGTATTTTTATTGCAGCCGTCCCTTGGATTTGTCACTCTCCATACTCAGAATGATGCCAGACGTAATATCTGAATGCTGCCGCACCAATAGTCATAGTTTGATCCATCAAGCAATGGTGGCCTCAGACTCGACCTACCTTCAACACACAAAAAGTTCCCGAAATAACGTATATTCCCAAGCATTACCCATTATCTTTTTCTCTCAAGTTTTTAAGCCACACGTAGAACACGGGCTCGAAGGCACCAATTGTTAGTTCTAGATTTAACCTTAGAGGAGGGTGAATAAGGTTTTAAGTTACGTTATTAACTTTTTTCGAGTTTTAATCTTAATAATGCGGAATTAATAAACAATGATTTAAAGCTGGCTGACCTACCACCCAAGCTCGAGAATGATTAGTCAACAATATTAATAATCAAATTGATCAAGAATAATGATAAGATTACCCTGAAAGTAAAGAGCAAGGAAAGAAAAACAATATCACATTTAACGAAGCTTCGTCTCTACTACTGACCTTCTACTGCCTCGCTTTCCAACTCGATTTTGGCAGATAACTAGCACTTCTGAAGAAATGTTTGAATACACACAAGAAATCTCTCTCTCTCAAGTCTATTATCAAACACCTAAATTCACTAATAATTCCAAGCCTACCCGCCATGATTTCTAAGTTCTGATCAACCTCGATTAGGGAAACCCAAGAACACACCCTGTGATTTCAATATACTACTCAACCTAGAATAGCAACCCTATGCTTCCTCACCAAGGATTTACCTAATACAATAAATGATTGAGAAATGGAATACACAACTAGGAAACTTCTACAAAAAAGATAATGATGAATTAAATGTAGGAGTTATGACTTTTGCTTTGATCAGTAATGAATTAAATGCTCAAATTTAGGTCAAAAGATCAAAAGTTGTTTTGGCTTAGAAAAGCAGGGAGGTTATATTTAAACGACAAATGTTGGCAGAGTTTCCTACAAACTCCTATTAACAATAAAGAAACACAAGTTCCTCAAAGCTGACGCTTGTTGGGGACTCATCCAAGAGTCTAACCTCCCGCGGTCAACGCTTAAGCGCTTGAACTCATTACATGAATAATCCGTATCACATGTTCACTGAAAACGGGATTAGTCTGATTAAACAATTTGTTATCTTCAAAAATAGATTTGGAATGGAATCCCCATTATTCAACATAAGTTATTCAATCCAATTCAATATGCGTTTTGTCTACATGCTCATAATGAAGCTACCTTGATCAACTGGAAACACATAGAAACAACTTATTATATATTTATAAAATTCAGAGCCTAGCTTATTATTATCTATATAATCATGCATGTTTCTTCTCATCAAGAGACACAAAAAAGGAACAAAAAATGCCTTCAAGAATTATACTAAAAGACGAGTCTGAATACATAACTTACGACACTTCAACATGTATTTGTTAGAAATAACTCTATGGAATAGAGGTAGTGGGATAATTTGGGTATGATAAGTGAGATTGAAGAGGTGGAAGAAGAAAATGAGGGGAATTATTTGTCATTTGAGGTAAACACTAGCGGGGTCGATTGGAGACCATAGAAAAAGAGTGGAAACAAAGATTATTACCGATTATCGAATCCGCTACTATTTTTTTGCTGCAATCGACAACCTTTGGCTTTTAAATACACACTTGAAACCTCGACAAGAAACAAGTATAGACCTAACTCACGACCTTACGATCACAAAGCCTCACCTACTTACCATCCTCATGCCAAGACCATACTATTGAAATTATTCATGTTGAAATAATTGAGAAGCATGAGGAGACTAGCATGGATGGACTTCGTTGGGCAACAAAATTCATACTCTATGTAATAATCTCTACATCTCTCTCCATTCCTTCTCTATTATTTTATGGGACTTCATATTTTCCCTAAAATTCGGTCCAACCATTACTTTTTTATTTTTGGAATTAATTTTTTATGTCTTCTATAGCATAACCCCTATTTTCACCAAAAATTAAAAAATGAATATTTGAAATATGTTACAGAAAATAGCCATAATAATAATTAAATTATAATAATTAATTAATAATTTAGTTACAGAACTGGCTTTTTTTTTACCTTACCATAAATAAAATAGTAGCTAAAATGAAAGATTTAGGAGAACACAAATGAAGTCAATCTAGAAAGTGAAAACTGGCTTCAGGGCAGTTTATTTTAAACTGCTTCACAAAAAATAGGTCACTCTAATAATGCATGTAGATTCTCCATCAAGAATCTGCACAACTACAAATTTCCAAAATAAGAGAGCAACCAATAAAAAGAAATAAAAGAAATTGGAGATTCACTAAAAACTAAAGTAAACTAATTTAAATTTACAATGTCATACTGTACTTTTTTCTCTAAGCTAAAACTACAAAGAATGTATGATTGCACTGTGCACCAAAAATTGTTGTTTACTTGGTGAAGAACAGCCCTCTCTTTGATTTCTTCTTAGCATTAGCCTGCAAAAGTTATTACAAATTCAAGAATATCTCATAAGATGATTAGCGAAAACAACATAATATAAGCCGGTGTTGGTAAAATACACGCTTTATACTTGTCTTTCAAAAACACATTTTTCCCATATCTTACAAAAGGTTACAGAACAAGTGAGTTTTCAATAAAAGTTGCGAACCTGCGAGTATAGTACACGTTTTTACTAACATTAATATAAGCAGCATATATCTATGAAAATCGCATATAATAAGAGAGTATCAACGATGAAGTACCTAATGCCAGAATCAAAACATGACAGTAAAATCAGACGTATATGGATAAGAGCTAGAGGTTGTACCCGTAAGATGAACAATCTCAAGGTGAGCACTATAGTATCCCTGCAACTGCAAAAGGAGAATAAGCTGTTCGTTAGCCACACAACAACTCAATTGAGAAAGATCACACACAACAATGCAATGACCATCTTTCAAAACTGAAACCGTAGATTCCACAATGAAACAGAAGACTCCTCCATGAATGATGAAGGTGAAATGTAAAAAGAAAGGATCAGCTGAAGGCCGCGCCTACAATAGCAAAATCTTAGATCGCAAAAACAGATCTATTCGGTAGCATGCTCTTTGACAACTATGGAACGAGTCCTGTGGAAAGAGATCTATACTGTACAGGGAAATTGTTTCCCCATTTGCGAAGCATATAACAGTACAACTACTTATTGAACGAGGCAGCCAATATACTTGAAATAATTTAAGTAAAAAGTAAATTAACTAGGTCTCTCATATGTGATTCGAGAAAGGTCAGACCACTTTCAGGCCTATTGCTTGTAACATTTCCTTGTTATCATACAAGATAAAAAGGTCAGGACCACAAGCCACATGACAACTTTACAGTTGTGCCAAGGCTCCTCTTAAGGGGTATTCTATTTATTTGTTATAGGTCATCAAACAGGCATATTATTCTGATTGCCGATGTAGAACTCACAAGTTAGTTTCTGTTGAATCTGCTCGAAGGAGGCGCTCCTCCCCACGACTGTCCATAATTGAAAATTCCATTAGACTTCCAAATGGAATGGACACCTATAACGAAAAAGTAGTTAGACATTTATATATCAACAAGTATCCTGAATCAAGTCACAAGTAGATATCACCATGATTGTCGAAGTTAACTTAAGTAGTGGACTTAAAGAAAGAAAAGGAGATAAACTAAGTATGGAAGCCTGAATCACATCACAAGTGGATACTAGAATCGGTGTTGCCATTTAAAAAGTGGTAGAAGCAGAAAACAAATACTAAGTAAACTTCAGCATACAATTGCAGTTGAGGACGATGAATGTTGAAAAAGAACATGAGAATTTGTTATTCTCCTTTGAATATAGTATAAAAGTTTGCCCAAACACCTCCTTGCATTATTTAATGTTGCACCATCCCCTCCTTTATTGTGATTTGCATATCCACCATCACACAAGACCAGAAGAAACAAGATTTGGAAGGGGAAAAAATGGTGCAAACTTTACAAAAGATCATATACAATCCCAAAGAGATATGGTAGAACTTTAAAACATTCAAGGGGCATGTATAAGTTGTCCAAGAAAAGACAGAGCAAGGTAACATAATGGGTCTGGCCTTTTATGTTCTTTGAATGTATTCAATTTTTTAACATTTTTTATAAGATTTATGTTAATGATGTTAGACCATCTATGCACTGGCAGACAAGGATCATCCAAGGGACTAAATTGGAAATCTAGCAAACATCAAGGTTCTAAAAGGGGATTTGAAAACAAAAGAAAAGTGAGTTATAATACATGAAAGATGACCACATTAAAAGAGCTAATTGAGATGTGATGGACTAATTGAAAAACTACGATTATTTTGTTTCACTATGTTTTTTTTATAGGGGCATATGTGGCAAGACTCGGACAAATGCAAGTGTATTCATGTGCAACAACTTCAGACAAGTAGAAATGCGCTCAGAGAAACTAATATACTTGGTCACTATGCAATCCTTGCTCATGATATAACAGTGACCCCTGAATAAGAAGTTTAAACATTATGGTAAAATATAGAGGATACATACAATGATGGATTGTGAATACTTCTCTGATACTACAACACCACTGGACCCATTGCTTTTGATGCTGTAACTGTTCTTTTTTATGGACAAAGTAGCAGGCTCCCACATATCAATGTACCCTATCTGTCCAATAAGAAGCAAGAGTTGGTAACTAATCTTGTTTAGTCAACTGAGTAACTGAATAATTTATTTGACCAAAAAGGTTAATAAGAGACAATGCATTAAAAAAAAACTAAAATTGAGGACAAATTCATACCGACATGGATACACTATATGACGCATGGCCATTGTCATATGTCCTCTTTATGCAATTTTGCATTTCAAGATCTACAAGAATGAGATTCAAAGATCAATCTCGACTATTATCCTGTTTAAGAAAGTTTAACAAAACTACAGCTGCTGGTAGCAGGGTTCTGACATCATTATGTTTTTAGGAAGTTCAAAAACACTGAAACAAGAAAAATAACAACGATTAAAGATTCAAAATTTGGCCGACTCGAATTCAGGAATCTCATTTCACTTTTAGGGCAGAACACTGGAATAAGAGACCCTGCTAAATAATAATTCTCCTTCAAGCCAAGTTTCACGTAGGATTTGATCAATCAGATGGAAGTTGGAACAATACCACTCCAATGTTGAACTAGTCGTACTCTATATTTTTACTATGAAAAGCTCGGGCATATAACTTGGAGTGGTGCATCTACTGACACTGATGTTTAAGTTTAAACTTAATGTATTATATATGATGAACTATTGTTTCAAAATATAAATAATAGAAAAACTGGACAAAGAAAGTGGGATGGAGATAGTGATATTCACTGATATGCATGCACAGACTTAGCAAAGATTTAAATTTATACTTAAAGCTCATGAAGTCAAACAATTACCACAAAGAATCTTATTATGATCGTTAGCAAAAACTGTCACCAGTTCACCCTGCAATGGACAAGAAATCAGCTCTCTTAGCACATGTAAATACATTTTTTACTGGAGATTACATCAATATAATACTTAAGAAGTTTTATAAGGACTATAAAAGATATGTTAGCACAATTTCACTATTAATAACTGCCAAATACCCATAGCATAACACCGACTTAGTTCCTTTATTGACTTTTCAGTTGCATCAGGACAGGAACTAGTATGCAGTATGGCATGAAAGCTCTCAGACAAATGTCAACGAGAGTGTTGATAATATAACTAAACTGATGTGTTCTAATCAACTCTTTCTAATTATCACATTGGTCACTACTTATCTACAGGACATGGAAATGCATGATGTTAGGATAGTGACCTATTCTGATTAGAAATTGTTGTCTTCATAATATATTTTCAATAAGGTAGGGTCATGCTAGTCCGTGGAAATGAATATCAGGAAAAGATGGCATAAGCAAAGCCTTTTAGGTAAATATCATACATTCCACATGAAGGAGCAGGCACATTGTCCAAATACTATTGATGGAATCTCCAAACTCAAAACATGTCTTCGGGGTATTAAAGGGCCATTAACACATACTCAACTTGAACACAATAACTGCAGAAGGTAGTTACATGTAATACAAGATGTGTGGAACATGTTTTTAATTAGGTCTCTTACATTTCTTACTGAAAGATAGTTCGTTTTCACCGAATATTGACAGAGACTTATCAAGGTACAGATGTGAGTCAAGACATCAATCGAAAAATAGGCCAAGGAACAGAAGGCACTAAGTTGCTAGCTAAATTGAAGACAGCAGCTGGTTAACATTTGTTAAGTGAGCTGTGTTCAGTTAGACCTCCTTCATTTCTCAAGGCCAATTTACCTGGTCATAAGATATAACTCTGGGAGCGTAGTACATAGCTTAGGAAGCACTCAATTTCATCTGCTTTGATCTCTATGTGTTATCCAAATCAACTCGGTATCAATAAATAGCTAAGAAGCTATTACTAAAGCATATAAGGAAAATGAGTCTTGTTTTATAAACATGTGTAGAAAGACCAAGCTGCAATAGAAAAAAAGAACCTACCTTCCGCTTCCTATTATCAAGAGGCTGCACTTCTATGGCTAGGAAAGTATCCACATCGTCTGCCGTGACCAGATAGTGTGGTTGCTTTGCCCCTACGGTTATGCCAGGTTGCTTAGCCGTAATAGAATGATGTAAACAATGCAATGATAAGGAAAATCAAACTGATTAGAAGACTACCTTCTATATAGTTGAAAGATCCATCTTCCATATGGCGTACCCACTGCACAATCAGTCATAAGAAACAAGCATGAACTACTAGCTAATGCAACCAAAAGAAAAAAATTAATGATGGGATGAGCTTTAAAAATGCATCCTCGTGGACAAACCAAGAGAAGAAATGCTAATGTGGATAAAGCACCTCAAAATTACAACTGGTAGTTCCATTGATTGAATATCCACTAGCTTGCAATTCTCTTCCAGGTAAAGCTTCACCTGATATCTGTAGACCCTCTATGGCTGGTAAAGGACCATCTTCTGCAGATAAAAATAGAGACAAGTTTAACAAAATGTGTATACCAAATTATAATACAATTAAACAGCTCAACAAGTGTGTTTACCTTCAGAGACAGAGGAAGAACGTTCTTCTGGAACTACTGGTAGATAAGGAGGATACGAGGAGCTGGGTTCTTCAGCTGTTGTATATGCAGAGTTATTGGGAGCCCAACTTGCTGAAGGCTCGGTATCATTTTGGTGTCTCTCCATGTCAGAATCATCGACCTGGCTATTTCTGACAAGGTTACCAAAAGTGACTCGCTTGCTGGTAGTCTCTTCATGGTTGCTTGCAACATGGAAATCTTCCCGGGTAACATTATGGTATCCAGGTACCTCTTGAGTGGCAGTGTTTCTGAAGAAATTAAATAAGAAAATTCAGAATTCTAATAAGTATTATAACTCTTAATTGAAAAAGAGTGTAAACTCAAGTCAGCAGTCCAAATATTGGGGAAATAACCCAGAAGAACTTTTACACACTGTTTGGCATTCATTAATGGTTCCTAATTCCAAAGTTCCATAGAACAAAGAAATCCATAGCTACAGCACCACTGATTGTAGCACTTCCGGATCACAATCTCTGAACACATTACAATTCAATTTATTGACCTCTTCATAAGTCGCATCATATTGCATTGGAGTCACATGCTCAACCTATTTGGTTAATGTGTTTGTAACTATTTAAATTAGCAATACCATAAGCGATAACAGGAACCAATCACTAAAAGGAGATGCCAGTAATAATTATTAAGAATCTTTAATCCACAAAGCTCGCCTGTTTACAAGAGGGGACTGCTTTCCCGGGTCGTCTGGCTCTGATGTTCTCACAGCACCAACGCTGTACTCACTTTCACGATGACCCAAGAGATCCCAATCTGTTGTTTCCAGTGGAACGGGCGAAGCAGGCCGATTGCCATCATGATACTGTGGTTGAGGAACAAGTTCAAGGCCATCGTTTGTCTGTGCAGAAATATAACATCAAGAAAGGATCTTTTATGGAAGCGATTTAGAAGAAACATATTGTTGAAGATGTCCGACTTACTCCAAGATAATGAGATTGAGCCACATTTGAGGAGGCCCTATCTGAATGCCAGGGTGAGATTTGATACTGAGATTCCTTCAGCTTTGCCTGAAAAAATCATAACATCCACATGTCAAGAACAAATCCAGTTTGGCATTACATTTCCTTTGGAATCTGTGAAAGATGTAAAATCTTCGTTTTCCAAATAAATACTCCCCAAAGGACTAGTTAATAGGAAAAGCCCCCGATCAGATCTAAAAAACTATTGCTCCAAATTAGGGACATACGAGGTGACATCCTATAAAGATATTGGTGTAAAAGCCACCCTTGCAATTTATAACATATGGTTCACCAATCTGCTACAAGAAGGAAAAGAGAGATTATCTATTTGATTTCATTGTGGACAACATTTGAAATAACCTTAGGCATCTAGACTATATATGTTATCAGAAATAAAATTCAATGTAAAAAATGAAGAACTTAACAAGAGATCTACAGCAAGTAGGAAAGCATCAGCTATTGAACAAGAATGGAGAAGATTATACAAGGTGCAAGAAGAATATCACATGCAAGTAACTAAATAAGAATGGAGAAGAAGAAAATTGGACAGACAGACATTGAAACCGTCTTTTCTCAAGATAGAATCATAGAAACAAAAGAAATACTGCTTTAAGTCGCCATGATTCAGTACTTGCTATGGGTTCCACTTCAAACATACCTCTGTAAGCACAAGCTTCTCGTGCAAATGTCTAAACAGAACCTGCAAGTACAAGATCTCATGATTCATTATCTGAAACAATTGCAAAACAAGAAAGTTGCAGATCTCCAATATGAATCAGATAATTTAAATCTTTTAGGTTTTAATTCTCAAATAAGGGAGAGGAAACAAACATAAAGTTCTAAAGGACAACGATAACAGATTTATTTATCAGAGAGAGAGGAAGGGGGTTATAGAGAGCTGATACCTTCACATTACTGACGACAGACTGAGCATCTGCTACAGGTGGATCAAGAGAATATTCTGCAAGAAGAGGCATCAATGAGGATATGAAGGTCGACCTTTCTTGTTGTGCAGCCTGAAATAATCTCAAAACATTTTTAGTTCAAGGTACATAATTCAATGAGTTCAGAGCAGAACAAACATACCTCCGATCATATACTAGTCAGAAATTCCAAGATGTGCCAATTCTTTCAAAATTGAATATATATGAGAAAGTAAATAATACTCAAACTCTATGTTCTTCCAAATTTAAATCTATAACATAGCTAAAAACTTGTATCTCAAAAAGGTCCTCTTGAATAAGAAGACAAGTATTTTTAGAATGTGATATATAGGCCTACGTCTCCCGACTGTATCTTTAGATGAACTTCTACTAGCTCTTGGTACTAATAGTTCCTTCTTAGGATCACTAAGTCCCACTTCACCTCATCTCATGTTTACAATCCTGAAACCCATTGCAATACCAACTGAATCTTCATACACCATTGCTAAACATGGATTCTAAATTCCAAAGTATGGACTATTAACTTATAAAATCAGAATATAATTTAGTTTATCTATTATGTACAAAGTAACAGGCTTAAATAACAAGGCATTTATTTGTTTAGCACTAAAACAAACATTCAAATGAATTGGAGTTTCACACAACGCTGTAATGGGATATTTTGACATACTCTTACGTTTATGAACTTAAGCAAGGAATTCAATTTCCATTGTACAAAATAAATAAATATTTTTTAGTAACCATGTTAATGTTGCTACCTGAAGTGCATATGCAAGACGTATGTTTTCCTCAATAATGTCTTGTCTGTAAGAAATTGCTCTGGATGCAGCATCAACAAGATCCTGTTGCTGCTGGTCAAATGCCTTCGAAGAAGAACAAATCATTAATACAAACTTGATAGGGAGTTCTCTTATATACACATGAAAATGTGTCCGTCTGTCAGGAAAACATGTACATGTATATACATAATTACATGTTCTATATATATCCATGAAGAAAGAAGAACATAAAGGCCAAAGAGATTCATCCTTACCATTCGCATATGTGAAATACGCTTCTCCAGATTATGCTTCTCATTGAGTATTTTTGCTTCCTGCCAAGTGAAACACTAAATCTTGAACCAAGAACACTCACACGGAAAAGTTCGCTCACATTGCACATACTTTCTTACATTTACAGAATATTCAGCAAGATGTTTTTTTAGCAGGCTAATTTCTTCTTCGTGTTCATGGATCTTGAGACCAAGGTCCTGTAAGCACAAGTGTTAAATACGTAAGAAATTTCTTAAAATTATTTCTCAAACTTCACATGGGACTTAACTGATACCTGCTTCAAGTTTTTAGAATTTATTTCAGATATGGGCACGATACCCGCCCCTGATATACTAAGCTGTCTATTAGATTCCCCATCAACTCGATATCTACAATAAGCAGCACTGTGTGAACTTCTCTGAGTATATAAGTAATCAAGTCCAATTCCCACTTGGGGTACTTTTATTTCTCATAAACACATAATTTGAGATCAGATACCTGAAGGGAGTTAAAGATTCGGCTAATGGTGAAAACAACTGAGAAGAAGCACTAAAATCTGATGCTGCCAGACCAGCAGGTAAGATCCTCAACGGACTACTGACTCTGTTGCTCGAAGCAGAGGTTCTAACATGATCTTGGACAGTATGATACTCATCAGTTGGCGTCATATTCTCCTTTGGAACAATTGAATTAGAGAACTGATGTTCATGAATGTTGCCCGGAAGAGATGCCCTATCTGTTTGATTATCCGATTCCATTTGTCTTTGGGGCTCATAAGAAAGATTATCGAAGGGATCCACTGACTGAGGACTGTGTGCTTTCAAATAACCAGATTTCTGCAGGAATAGGCGTTCAGATGTTCAATATAAGGTTAGAATTAGAGATTGTTTAAGATGTACAGACTAGAAATTAAGGATGAAATATGAACTCTTAGGCCAAATGACCTCTCAGGCATTCAACCACAATATCTTACTAAAATTAGAAGTTGACTAGCATGTCTATGGTTTGTGCAACAGAAATTTAAGGAGTGGAAGAACCAGAAGAGCACGACAAATAAAATTTAAAATAAAACACTACACATCCATTGCCATCTCCTAACAAGAAAAGTCATAACATCTAACAGTTTGGATATAAATCTAATATATTAAACTTGTAAGCCACAGCATAAACAATGGATACAGATATGCACATAGGAAGCATAAATAAAAGGATTGTCGCACAAGAATATGCAGACAATATCTCGAAATAATAGAATGGATGAACCAACGATGCATCTTATAACAAGCAAAAGGCTGAAAGCGAAGTATGGGAAGCTCAGAGTCCAGGGACTATGGGAGATAGAATAGTCTAAGAAGATTGCTATTAGGACCGAATGACCGATCAATGTCTCCTCAACAACATCTAAAAGAAGATACTTAAATTAGGTTTCCATTATAAGTTACAATTCATACTCCCTCGACATTTCATAAGGGACATATGATTGTACTCACATTTTATTGCAAAATATAAATTTATCCTTTTTGCTGGTTACCTTCTTGGTCAATATGGGAACCAAATAAATAAAGATTTCCTATATGGGAAGAAATCCTTCACATAGTTGGAAGGATGGTGTACAATTTATAAGGCTGCATCAAAACAAACAGAATCGTATTTTCTATGTAAACTCTTAAGCGGTCCTTCCACATACACTTATGGAAAAAAACGATAATTCTCCTCCGGCACCTGGCCACTTGTCTTAAATTAGAAGTAGCATTTCTTAATAATGTAAAAATAGTAAATTAACCGACTAGTGAGACTGATCTTATCATTTCACTTTTCCATGAATTTATTATGCTTTTAATTACTTAATCAAAATATTTAACCAACCTTAAATGAATTTTCTTTTCCCAACAAATCAGTTTACTTAAATAGAAGCTTAGGCCCTACTGTGAACCTTAAAGCGGATCGCCAGATCATCAAATGGCCTTTTTTACTGTAAGACAATAACTTTGCATAACATGAGAAATTAATTGTACAGAACTTACATATTTATCCAGTTGCTGGATTTTTTCCTCAAGTTCAGCTCTCAGCCAATTGTTCTCTTCAACCTGCGCATAGCAATATTAGAAGACGAAACTAGAATATCACCACAACTACAACGACGACAACAACAAAAACCGATGACATGTATGACTTTTGAAACAGCTGACACTTGGTGCAGATATTTCAGCCATGTGGCATGACTCAAGTGCTCGAATATGAAGAAATGTTTGTTAGCTCTAATCAATTTTTACGGCCTGTGGTCCGAACCCTCCACATATAAATGTGATTATGTATGTATTCATAGTTGGTACAAATAAAAACCTTTTTCAACATTCAATTTGGGGAAGGGGAGAGATGCCCTTATGACTTGACAGCCTGAGGGCACAGGATCACGAGAACTACAGCATAGATGTTTAAGTAAATACATATGTAAAGTCTTCAAAACTCAAGACTAGCTACTATATAAGTCAAGTTAACTCAAAGGATTTCCACGAGTTGACAAACTTGGGGCTCTACATGGAACACCCTTAAGGCTTGTCTACCAGAAACGTACTCAGTGGACATGTATGTTCCATCTAATTTAAGAGCAAGTTTCATCTTGTTTTGCATTTATAAACAACAAGAAAAATCCTTTTCTCTCCCAAGCCATTATTGTTAATTAACATTTTCACACTACCATATATTCCTTCTCTTGCTCCAAACAGAAGAAAGGTCCTGCAACAATTTGGCAACGTAACAGGTCTCGAATATCTAATTTGCTTAGAAAAAGACTTCCAAAATGTAAAAAGTTTATCCAATGGTAAAAAGTTTTGAATATCTAAGTTGTGATCAAAACTTACAGCTCATCCTCTCTCATGCCTGGTGTTTTTAATGATGCTGATAATGAAGATTCCAAGTCCTATAAATGAAGCCTTGGAACTAAAATAGTAGGTCATAACTCAACGAAAACAGCTAATGCACCAATTAGCGAATGTAGACGGCCGTATGTCTTTAACCCTAATCCTATTAATCAGCTGAAACAATCCATCACGGTTATATTTAATGAGTTGTACAACTCAGCATCCAAAACAATAGTCCCTCCAATTCATAACATTAGTTGTTTAAGAGTCTTGGACAACTATTAAGGAAAACATCAATTTTACTATTCTAACCCTCCTACACTAACCAATACGTCCATTTAGCTATCTGCAGGATTGTCAACTCTGCACTTTGGGTATCATTACAAACATTTGGAGTTCCATGTTTACACGCGTAGTTAATTCACTCATCACCATGTAGTTTTGTTCATATGCTATATTGAGAAGAATATAGCAATTATGCGTTAGAAAGTGCAAGACGGCAATCAATTTGAGTAAACTTTAGCATGCTTAAACGACTAACATTATGAATTGGAGGGGGAATAAATAACCATTATTGAAGTTCATTTCAATTTAAAGAGCAAGTAATAAAGCACTTTGACAGTATTAAATTTAACAGGATAAGTTAGAACCCAGTTATCTTAATTAAAAAGTAACCCTACATAACAAGATTACAAGCAAAGACGAATCTTAAAAATCGGAAAACCTGTTGCTTAATGGTGGCCTCTGCTGCTTCTACTGCTTTTATCACTTGAAACAATCCATCACTGTTATTATTATCATTGTTGTTTGAATCCGACAAAGCCAAAGATGCCATTTTTGTCTCCATAAAGGTGCCATCTTCACCTCCTTCTCCATTCTCCATTTTATTGACTATACACATAAACAATTTAAACAATCATGGTTTATTCATTACCTATTTCCACACAAACCCATATGTACTTACACAATAAATAACACATAAATAAAGAAGAACCCTAAAAACAAACAACAAAAATGAATTTGGAGTGAACTTACAAAAAGGTTCGACCTTAAGCTACAAAATGGTACAATTCACAGTTATAACAACATGATAAACTAAGATTCTAACAACAAAACTGAAATTTTTACGAACAAATTGCAAAAAGACTACCTTTAGCTACAAAATGGAATAATTTTTATGGATAAATTGCACAAAAAATTCTACCTTTAGCTACACTATGAGCAAAAGGGTCATCACCAAATGAATCCCACCACAAATACACTAAGATACTAACAAAACCATTAATTAAATTTCAAGAAAAATGGCTTACCAATTCAAAAATAAGACAAGAGACTAAAGACTATTACAAAAACAATATGAACATAATAAGCAAAAGGGTCATCACCAAATAAATTCCAACCCAAACACACTAAGTTACTAACAAAACCATTAATCAAATTTCAAGAAAAATGGGTTACCAAATTCAATAATAACACAAAAGATTAAGGACTATTACTACTAAAATATGAACATAATAAGCAAAAGGGTCATCACCAATTAATTTCCAACAAAAATACTAACAAAACCATTAATTAAATTTCAAGAAAAAGGGGTTACCAAATTCAATAAAAGACAAGAGACTAAGGACTATTACAACAAAAATATGAACATAATAAGCAAAAGGGTCATAACCAAATAATTTCCAACACAAATACACTAAAATACTAACAAAACCATTAATTAAATTTGAAGAAAAAGGGGTAAACATACCAAATTCAATAAAAAGAAGAGTTGGGTTAAGAGAGTGATGAGTATATTAGTAGTAAAAGTGAGGCAAAATGTGATTGTTGAAAAGAGTATGGTTTATGATGTGATTCAGTGAGTTGTTTTTTGTTTTGGATTAAGCACAAAATTGGGTGTTTCTCTAGCAGTATGTTCAGTCGTTGTCTTCTTCCTCAGAGTATTTGTGTGCTGTAAATTCAGATTTATGGTTTAATAAAATCTTTTGTTTTGGTAGCTAAATGTTCAAATCATACATATAATCGAATGTTTTGGTGGTTAAGTTAGGATTTCAAATTTAATCGAATGGTTTAATGATTGAGCTAGCATTTATTGATTGAGGTCAGGAGTATAAATTTCATTATAGGGTTGTAGAGGGGAAAAAAATAGAGTATGTCCAAATCAGATTAAATTTGTCTTTAAAAATATTTTCATACTATTATTTATTGGCTCGTGAATTATGGTAATTTTAACTATCCAAAAAATATTTGTCCAAATGATATTAGATTTGTCTTTAAAAATATTTTCATATTACGGAGCATTATTTATTGTAATTTTCTAAAGCTTGATATGAAAAATGAAAATTATTGGATGTAGTATACTAATATTGTTTTGGGAGCTAAATGCCTAATGTTCAAATTTGATTGGATTGTCATTTAAAAGATTGTTACACTATTATTTATTACAGAATATAATTTTTCATGACATAAATTAATGAATGGTCAAAGATTTATAAAGAAAAAGTAAACTTTAATTATATTGAATTGAATTTAGTATTGTTTTTTTTGGAGCTAAATGTTAAACCCCTATTGGATTTGTCTTTAAAAATATTGCCCATATTATTATTTTTTGAAATTTTTCATAGCATAACTAGAAATTAATTGATGGTCAAAGCTTGATTTGCAAAAACAAAAATGCAATTGAATTGAATTGGAGGTAGTATTGTTTTGGGAGATAAATGTTCAAATCAATTGGATTTGTCTTTAAAAATATTTTCATATTATTATTTCTTGTAATTATTCATAACATAACTGAAAATTAATTGATCGTCAAAGGTTGATATGGAAAAATGAAAACTCAATTAAATTGAATTGGAGGTAGTATTATTTTTTCATAATATAACTGAAAATTAATTGATGATTAAAATTTGATATATACAAAATGAAAACACAACTAAATTAAATTGGAAGTAGTATTGTTTGGAGAGCTAAATGCTCGAACCACATTGATTGGATTCATTCTTTTGTTATTGTCTCTTTGTTTATGGAATTTATTTATAAACAGTAGAGAATGTGCATCAGTTTTAATAAAAGTTATAATAGGGGATGAAAAAATTAAAAATGGATAAAATAATACTTTTTTAGCTCCCTTAAAATAACTTGAGCCCCTAAAAATTTACCTGTAGCTCAATTTTATATCATTTCCTCAATATTTTTCTTATCGCGATCTTTTCTTCACGTGTGAAAATCTTGAAATACGTAATTTTTATATTTTGGGGTGAATAATGAGAATTGTTAAAATGTCACGTAAAAAGTTAACCCCTAAAATAAAAAAATAATAATAATTTTGAGTATATTTTAGAGAAAATTTTAGGAAAATGTCTTGTATGCACTTATATTTGTAATGTTTTCCTTTGTCCAAGAAAGGAAAAAATGGTAATCTTTGGAGATATCACTTTCATGTAAATATGGTTATTTATTTTATTTTTATGATAAAATTGTGTTAATTAAGGGGTGTACAATAATAACTTGATACGTATAATATAACTAGTGTTGTTAACGAGGCGAGATACGGCGAATGCCCAGGATTCTACGTGGTAGGGTTTTCTCTTTGCAGTAGAGTAATTACGCATTCACTTTTCAATTAGCAGTAAAAAAATTACCAGTGTGGCTCGATTAACCTTGACGGGTATCGAGCCGAGATATGGCGGTACAGGTTACCGTACTTTAACAAATTTGGTATTTTTTTGTATTTTAAGCAAGTAATATTTAATTTTATACAATATATATATTTTAAGAATTTTTTGTTTGTCTTTTTTGTATTTGAAGTCCAAAAGAAATTAGTATTATTTTATTTACATAATGTATAATACTTTTATTTTATTTTTTATCGGTAATATCCGGCAGGGTACCGGGGTTACTCGTTAAAGTAAAATCGAAAAAAAATTAATTTCGAATATCATTTCGTTAAGATTCGAGGCGGGTTTTAGGTAGGTAACGAGTGGTCTTGGATTGCCTGTCAAGTAGCAACACTAAAATATAACATGAGAATCAGGTTCGTGGGTAAAGGTTGAGAGTTTGGATCATGTAGTTAAAAATTGATTGGACGAGTCGAACTACAAAACCTTTGGTTATCACATGTCACTTAGCTTGATAAAACACCCAACGTTCATAATAACACTGAATATTTCTTCAGAAGTTTAATATAGATTAAAAAAAAGCGATAGATTCACGTGGTGGGAACTTTAAATCGCGTGATATCTTCGGTGGTATTGCGTTTTGGCTCTGCGTTCATAGCTTGAATCAGCCTTGTCCGCTGCGGGGTTGACACTTAAATGATTCTGGTGATGTATTGTAGCATCAGCCAGCTACCATTTGAGGTATCTGGGAGGTTCAAAACTAAAGAATAAGGGTAATTTTTTTATAAGCGGCCCAGTCATATAAATATCAGAAATAGAATAATTTTTTAGGGAGGCAGATTGCATTTTGTCTTGAGATTACGTCAATATTAAATTCACGTTGTCTGTGGAGGTTGTACGAGTTATTAATTTTCTTTATGTTCATTTCATCATCGTTTATATCATGGCTTTTTAATCATTCATTAATTATTTGAATTACTTCGTGGATATATATTTATATTCATTATTCTTACATCTTTGAAAACATTAATTAACCTAATTTACTTGTTAGACATAGTGTTCATTAATTAATTATCTATTTATAATAACATTATAATAATTGTATTTCTAATATATGGTAAAGAGACGAGAGATGAAATATGTTGCTCTTGTCATTTACCTTCTATGTATAACTCAAGAGTATGAATAACGTAAGATCTTTAAATTGAGGATTTCAACCATTTTAATAATGAATTCCTTCTTTTCAAGTCACATGTCCCAACATGTTACGTTAACCGGATCGAAGCCAAATGATTTTTATTATAATATGCTACATATCAAACACTTATATATGGAAAAATTGGTCGAAACCTTAATTAAACTGGGAGTGATATCTTGGGAATTAAATAAATGATCTGGATAAGATTATTTAAAAACAAAATTATTATTTTTAATTAATTGGTCAAAGACTTTATTAAATTGAGAGTGACATTTTGAATAACATATTAAAGAATTTGTTGCAAACTTAATATATATGTTGATGGATTGTTCTCATATCAAACATTTTCTCCCATTTAGCCAAGTTCCATACCTATATTATTGATATGTTTTTTTGCCAAAACAAAAAACCATGTCTTGTAACCTTAATTAACCAGGACCTCTGACACGGGTAGAAAAAAATTAAACTTTCTTAGAAAAAACAAAATTAAGACATTAATGAACTTCAATAGATAACTTTACTCTAGTCGATTGTAAAAATTAACTATCAATAAATGATGCTTCTAGTTTTTAGTTTTATTATGAAAAAATTCAAGAAAAATAATATTATTAAACTAATTTTAAACACAAATTCGTTTATATAAAATTTATATTTATTAAAATAATGAATCAAATGAATCGATGGTCAATAATTAACACGAAAAAATAAAATAAAAATATATAATTAAATTGAATTGGATGGTATATTAAGTTTCACATATATATCAAGTACTTGTATAGAAAAATTAAACATTTAAATAATCATTTGGATAAGTTAAATTAAAGACAATATTAATTTGTTTAATTAATTAGTCAAATCCTTGATTAAATTGATTAACTGGTCAAAGTCTTGATTAAATTGATTAATTGTAACTAATATCTTGAGTAAATCTTGAGAATTTGTTGCAAACTTATAAGATATTAATGAAATGTTCATACCAAAAACCATTTTTTCCCTTTTAGACAAGTTCAATACCTACATTATACATTATGATATGGTATTTTTTTTACTTGTGAAATAAGTAATAACAAAAGCTAAAGCAAAAAATAAGATAGCAATTAACTTCAATAGATCAGTTGTACTTTATTTAGTAACCGGTGAGATTAACGATGCTTCTACTTTTCTTCTAAATAGTACATATAGAGGGTGTTTGGGTAAGCTTATTTTTTTGTTAAAATTAATTTATAAGTTGATTTGGTCAAAAATAAATTAAAAAGTATTTGGCTAAGTTTATTTTACCTATAATTTATAAGTTGAAATAAAAAAAGTAACAAATTCTAACTTTTTTTTTCAACTTTTTTTGCTCCAACTTATAAGTTGGTTTGACCAAGTAATTTATTTAATTACCCTTCAATGTTTAACTTTATGCATATTTATCAGCCGTTTATAATTTTAGTTATACCAACTTTTTAGCATCTTACTCTTTTATTGAAAAAACTAATAAATAAATAAATGCGATATCATAAAGATAAAAAAAAAAAGTGATATATAAATGCGATAATCGCTTATAAGTAATTTTACCGTTTAACAAACACATAAGTTATTGTTATCGAAACGTGTAAAAATCTCGTTATAAGTTATATTGTGGAAACAAAATTAAAATAAATTTAACAACATAAAGTGGCCTCTTTATAAGTTGCGTTGTCGACATATAAGTTAAAAAAAAAGCTTAGCCAAATATCCTCATAATACTTTTTGTTAATAAATTTTTGTCATTACTATTCTGAGAATCATTCCAGAAACTCTTAATTACAAGTAATATCTCGAAATCACTAGGCTACCCCTAATGTTTTCTAAATGTTAGAATTCTTAATCATTTAGCTCGACAATTTTTTAGTAACATGATAAAAAAAATAGAAAATAAAGTCATTAGACTTTAACATTTTTAAGGAGAAACCAAATTCTCAACCAACCATAATGAAAATAGTATGAGATATAACATGATTTTTTGGGAAATTTTTTCCGTTTAGAATCAATTTTTTGGAGCGATTAGAAAATCAAATTAGAACATTATTTAAGAGTGAAAGCCAAATATAATTGATATATGATATATAAATTTAAACTAATAACGAAATTTTTATTCAAATGGTTGTCGGGATCGAATTTTTTCACAGCGATTTTAGCAATTTATTGAGGAGAAAAGTAGTTCGGCCAGTTTTTGAAATTTATTGGAAGATTGATTGTAAAATAAGTTTATGATGTCTTTCACGTCGATGTCAATCATATGATATAAATCGTATTCGATTCATTTTAAATGTAAAATCCGGAACGTTTCGAAGAAAAAACTTTGGAATGGAAGAAATTTCCTATATAGTATTTCAAGAGGAAATGAGCCTATAACAAATTAACAATATTAGCCCCCCGAACCTAAATGAATGGACTTCATGAGAAACTGGGCCAGTGGTGTTGGGCCTACATTTCCAGTCCATTAACAGGCTAATTGGTTATATCCTAAATCAGCAGGCTTCCTAGAACAAAATGAGAGCAAAATTCCGTTTTTTTTAATTTGACATTTTTGCATATTGAGATAGAGTATTAGATAACCAATTTCTAGAAGAAACAAAAATGAAGTAGTTGCCTTTTTTATAACATAATTTTTTGTTTATTGATTCTGAATATTGAGATTTGGCTCCTAATAATTCAAAAAGTTTACATGTAATTATCTTACATTGAAAAATAAGGAGAGAGTTCATCACTATATAAATTACTCCATCTATCACCAATTGATTTTAGGATAGTGACTCTTTGAACTTATCAAGTATGATGTCTCTCCTCTTGTGTGACTCGACCCATTTAATAAATTCAACACTATTTATTAGGCAATATACATTGAACAAACTATGCATGCTCTTAGGATAGTCTCACTTCACAGTTCTCCGGTTCCAGAGGTACATAGTTAAAACTCGGCCATGATTGATTAAATATTTTTGTTTAAAAATTAATTTGTTCAATATTTTAAGTTTGTTGATAGAAACTCAATCAACTTGGTCATTCTAATTAAATCCTTAATGTATAAATTGAAGCTATCTTTAAAAGCAACAACATGTATTTGCAATAGCTTCATATTTTTCGTCATCATATTGCTTCCATCCTTAAAATATTATCATATTTTAGAAATTTTATGGTTGATTTTTCAAATTTTGAACTCATATTATTATATACTCCGTAATAATCCCTCCTTCGAATAATAATTTTTAGTTTTGACGTTTTAAAACACATATAATACTAGTTAAAATTGACATGTTTCTAAGATATATATAAACATTGATCAAATATGATAAGTTATGAGAAATGAAAAAAGAGTAAAAGTAGACAATCTTTATGAAAAGGAGAAAATATTTTGTAAAAAATATACATAAAACATAATAAGGCAAAAGGCACTGGCGCCCATTCTGTAATTTCCAATAATCGTTTCTATCCACTCTATAATTGACATTCAAAATTCAACCAATTACAAGTAACTAATCACTCATTTACACCCATTCCGTCAGTTGACCACCATATTTGACAGTTAACTCACTTTTTTGAGAGTATTTTTTACAATTATTTTTCAATAATACACCCTTATTTGTAATTCGAAATATTCTGAGGTAAATTTTAAAATTATTTTCCAAATTCAATTAAAACCTTAATTCCCAAAAAAATTGTTCCCCAAATATTGAGTACTCATCAAGAATTATGAAGAGACTAGCCATTCATCATCTGATAAGGTACAACCAACTTCCTTAGGTGTTAAGTGAGTGGATCCTTCATTATGTCTCGCACTTTCTTCTTCCAGTAGTACTTCTGTTTGACTTATCGTGATTTTCCCCAAAATCTAGGAAGGTGGATGCTTAATGTGGCCGTTGCGGCGGAGTTGGAGATGGAGTGGAGGAGGCGGCGGAGATGAATTCATAGCAGTCACAGTCTTCCTCCTCGCGTGCTCTCTTCCAGACATTATTTAATTGTTTTTGTTTATTTTTGTTAATGTAAATCGAATCTGTTTTTGTAATTTTGAGATTGTAATTGAATTATGGAGCATGCATTTTGTCGTTAATTTATTGTGCGGAAATTAAATTGATTTTTAAAAAATTTATGAAGTTGATTAAGTTTTTGTGGAAATTAGATTGAATTTGTATTTAAAATTATGTAGTTGATTTAGTTATATTTCGACATTTGAAGGATTGAAATTAAGTTTCAATTGAAGGGGGGCAAAGAGGAGGGTAGAATTGACTTTGAAAGTAATGAATTAGGTTTTGTTCAAATAATTTAAAATTTAAAATTAACTTCATCAACTTCATAAATTTAAATACAAATTCAATCAATTTGGGGAATAATTTTTTGGGAAATTAAGGTTTAATTAATTTGAGGGAATAATTTTAAAATTTATCTCATAATATTTCGAATTACAAATAAGGGTGTATATTTGAAAAATAATTGTAAAAATAAAAAAATTAGTTAAGCTATCAACGTAGCGTCAGTGACGGAATGGGTGTAAATGAGTGATTAGTGATTTGTGCTGGGTTGAATTTTGAATCTCAATTATATAGTGGGTAGAAGCGATCATTGAGAATTACAGAATGGGCGCTAATACTTTTGCCCAATATAATATATTCAACTTATTTGCGAGTAAATACTAACATCATAATATTGATTCAATTCATAATTGATATAATTGTATCAATTAATAGTTTAATATTGATAAGTTTGCTAATGTAAATTATTGAATAAAACAAAAAATTTATGTTGTGGAAGTTGTATTAGTAAACCAAAAAATAATTAAAAATGTGTTTCGTAAATTAAAATGTGCCTACTCTCTACTATAAATGCGTACTCACACACTTCACTCATTTTTTTCCATGGAAAGAAACAAAATGGAAACCAATAATAAGAGCAACAATGCCTTGAAAAAATTCTTCCTCTTCCTAAGTTCCTTTCTACTCATTGCGGGTTGTTGTGCCGGTGGTTTAATCACTCGTCTCTATTTCATACATGGAGGGAAAAGAATATGGCTGTCAAGTTGGTTACAAACAATCGGTTGTCCCATAATATTTGTCCCTCTTTCCTTATCCTACATGAACCGTAGAAAAACTCAAGGCTCCAAGAATACCAAACTTGTCTTGATAAAGTCATATCTTTTCGTTTGTGCTTCATTAATTGGCGTCGTCTTTGGGGCCATTGATTACTTGTATGGTTACGGGTCTTCGAGACTCCCCGTATCAACGGCTTCCCTTATTTATGGTTGTCAACTCGCCTTCACATCCGTGTTTGCATTTATTCTCGTTAAGCAAAAATTTACGTCCTACTCGGTCAACACTGTCGTGTTGTTGACCCTTGGGGCAGTTGTGCTGACATTTAATGTCAGCACAGACCGACCTAAAGGAGAGTCGGAAAAAGAGTATATTAAGGGGTTTATGATGATGGGTTTGGCCGCTGTTGTAAATGGTCTTGTTATTCCCTTGATGGAGTTGGCTTATGTGAAAGCAAATCAAACTGTCACTTTTACCTTAGTCATGGAGTTCGACCTTGTCATGTGTCTTTTTGCTACTTGTTTAAGTACAATTGGAATGCTTGTCAACAATGATTTTGAGGTACTCCTACATTTTTATTCTTTCTTCTACTTCAAGTTCAAGATTTTCTATTTATGATCAATATTATTAAGTCACTCAACTTAAATGAGAACATATTCGTCGTCGTTATTAAAAAAAAAAGAAAAAAACTTAATATGGACATATAAATACTCGAGTGATCACATATTATTACTTAGATTTTAGTGCACAATTTATATATGCTCGTGTGTAAGAATAATGTCATATGAATATTCAAAATAATACACCATCAGTTACAATTAGTTTAAACTTAGAAATAAGCATTGGGGGGAGTTATTATGTCGTACTACATACATAGTTCCTATCTGTATTCTAGGATGTGGGGTAGTGGGGGTTATTTAACCGAATATAACTTTTAGTAGGAGGTTTTATACTGAAGATAACTTCTAATAGGAGGTTTTATACTTTTTCAATAGTTATCGAGTAGATATTTTGTGATAAATTTTAGTTTTTTCATATTATTAAATAATGAGATGATTCATCTTAACTAATTGATTAAAGGTGAAGTGTATTTACAGTTTTACACTTAGACTACACATTCTTATCAGATATTTTATGACAAATTGAGCACTCTATCAAATATTGGTGTTTAAATCACCGAGCAGTTCTAGCCAACTTATGGTTCTTACAAGTTACAAGAAACTAAATGACTCCACTTATTCTTAAACTCTTCCACCCTTCCTAAAAATCGTCCAATTTTAAATTTTGATGGTAAACTTTTTAAATTGAGAACTCAATTTTTTTATGTATGTTTTATTCTTTTTGTGAAAAATATCAAAAATAAGAATTTTCAACCTATTTTACTATTAAAATAATAATTTTTATTCATATCAAAGTTGTATGTATCTATTTGATCTGAGAGATATTGGCCTCTCACTATCGCCTTCCGGCGGTGGGCGGGTACATGAATAGTACGAGTACTATAATCGATTCTAGAAATTATACTTGTTATCTAGTGGAGCTACATTAATTACCAGTAATCGACCTTTCAAATTTATTATTTTATTTTTGTTTATGTTTTTGCAGGCAATTGGAAGGGAAGCTAGAGAATATGAACTTGGACAAGTGATTTATTACACAGTCTTGGCATCCGATGCCATTGTGTGGCAATGCTGTCTTTTGGGACTTAATGGGGTTATATTTTGTGCCTCATCTCTCTTCTCTGGAATTTTGATAGCAATCACAATCCCAATTTCAGAAGTCTTGGCAGTCATATTTTTCCATGAAAATTTCCAAGCTCAAAAGGGCATATCTCTGGCACTCTCTATATGGGGATTTGTTTCTTATTTTTATGGAGAGATCACAAACAGAAATAAACTGATCAATCAACCCCTTCAAGTAGAAACAGCTCAAGTAGGTAAGTTTGATAAGTCTTTAGAGAAAGAACAGACTTTGCCTATTCATCATTAATTTTTCTTTTAAGTTTCCCCTCATATGTATTTCAGCACACGCGTTCTAGTATGCTACTACATAATTAAGCACCCTGGTTTATTTAAAATTGTGGGATACATAATATATATTCTACCACTTATTCAAACTGTCTTTAGTTAAAAATTTCTGTATTCATAATTTGTAATCGTACTCTTTATCGCTAATTGACAAAAAAAAAAGTAACAACCAATTATTATCAAGCAATACGTTCTTTATTTTAGCACTCATAACATTAAGCAACAACATACATACTAGCTCATATTTTCTTAGCATTGTCATCATTTCCTCATAACCATGACTCGATTATTGAACAATTATCAGCAACTTAAGAGTTCCCCTAATTAGCGATGAATCAATCTAACAGGGAAACCATGCTCCGGAATTGGAGTCATCTCATATTTTATAGCCTCATTTGGATCAAGTTTCTCCAGTTTGAATTTTATCACAATAATATGTATGAATGTAAGCATGTATAATTTAAATAAATCTCTTCCAGGGCAAATTCATCTTTCTCCTCCAAATGGAACATAAGAATATGGTTCATGAACGCTACTTTCAAATCTTGATGGATTGAATTCTTCTAGATTTTCAAAATATTTCGGATCCTTATGACTTGTTTGTGAGGTCCATAGAATCTGCGACAATCCATTAAAGATCTTAAGTTATAATCTCAACACATGATAAATAATGAAATATTGCGCTATGTATTAGGAGGGTGTAACGGATCTAAGACAATAATAGTGAATAATGTTTGAAAAATCCTTCGTAAAATAATTTTTTTGAATTATAATGAAATAATTAAGTAATATATGAATCACAATTTTATATTTTTTTATGTGCTACAATATATATCTATAGATAATATTATTATGTTATTTATTATTTTTAGAAATTTATGGTCGATGTTCGACTGAACAAACACGAAGAAAGGAAAGTAGCCACTACTAAGAGGTAAGTTGGAAAGAGTTTTTCTACCTTGTAAATCCACATTTTAATATCTTATAATCGAATAAGGATGTTATAGTTTGTCTATCCTTGTTGGGCAATTTCGATAAATATAATTTATAATTAAATTTAACGAACCTCTCACCCTTTAGGAATTGTAAATCCTACATAGATAAAGTCAAATTTCACATTCCGAACCGAAACCCTCCTAAGGTAATAGGAGTCGTGACTCGAAGAACTTCACGTACAACATTCCATGTGTACTCCATCTTCTTCAAATCAACTTGCCAGGCACAACATACCATCGTGCAATCAATGCTAGTAGCTGCAAGAAGGGTACCTAATAAAATCACACTTCTTAAGTCTAAAATACACTGAGATTCTTGATTTTTATCACCTAGTGCAATTTTTAGCATCTGGGATAATAAGTCCAATCCTTGTCCATTTTTCACTTTCTTGAAGATTCTTCCTTCTCCTTTGAATGATCTTTGAGACCCTCTCATGCACTGTTTTCCCTGCATTGATTGCACGATGGTATATGTTGTGCCTGGCAAGTTGATTGGCAACGAAAAGAACCCGGATTTTACTTCATCAAATAAACTGGCTAATGTTTTGATCTCATCTGTATCTAAATTTCCCGTGAGAAATCTACAGGCAAGGCTGAAACAAAATAATTTGGATAAAGGAAAAACTTTTACTTCTTGTCTATGTTTCCATTCATTTTTCACATGATCCTTTGCTATTTCGTTGAAGATTGGAATAAATTGTTTAAGAGAATCAGTTTTCAAGGTTGCATGAAAAACTTGTTTCAGAACCTGGCCTGTCCAAAAAATCATTTTTAATTCCTATAGTTCTTTTTATTAAAGGAGGAATCCAGAAGGAGAGAACATTGGTTTGATCGTTGAAGATGAATTTGTTTCCTAAAGGTCCACAAAACACAGCCACATTCTCTCCCAACATGGAAGTTCTGAACACTTGTGTTGAATATTTTCTTCATTCTGTCAGAAATGAATTTGTCAGGTCCTGATATCCCAACATGTGGTGCAAGATTTGAAGGACCCTTTGAGAAGAAAAGGGCATAGATGATTAAAGAAAAGGATATTGAAATCATCAAGTAAAGGAAGGAAACAAATTAAACCAAGACATGTTATCCATCATCTAAGCTAAGATATAGTGAAATAAGAAATTGAGATAATATTGTGCACCAATGAGAAAGTTCACATGGGATATATATAAGATTTTTTTTTCAACTTGATGGTGTATTATTTCCAACTTTTTAAATTTGAGTTAATTGATCGTTTGAACTCCCCACAAATATAAGAAAAGTTGCATATCGATCTCGCAAAATTATGCGTGAAGACAAATTCGCCTTTCAAAGTTGCATATCCAATTTCAATTTGTTCTATTTTAACGCCTCCATTAATATTTAATATTTCATGCGACAATCTTAGTTTTGGGATAAAAATATAATTTTTGAGATTTAACAATCGGGCAAATCTTAACCATTCTAAGACTTCGAGGGAAACAAGCAGTTTTTTGCGAACCGGCATTGGGAAAAATAGTTTATCCAATTGCTAAACCAAAACTAAGCCTTTTAACGTCAGAACGTGAAATAATATTAACGAGACGCTAAAATAGGACCAAATTGAAAACCGCATCGCATACACTTTCGTGGACAATTTGTGCTACATCATGGCATTTATCGGTGATCAATACGCAACTCATACACTTGTTTTAATTCAAACTACCAATTAATTCTTTTAAATTTCCTTGTAACTTTCAACTTTTCAAATTAGTTCCTTAACTTCCAAATATTACAATTTAGCCCTGATGGTCCAATTTTTATGTGAAATTGGACATAATCTTATTATTGCACATATATTAAACTGATGAAAAATTATAATTGAAATGAACTAATATGTAGATATATTTTAATAATAATTAAAACATAAATTAAAAATAACGTCTTTATGTCCTTCGTGATCCAATATGAATTATTATCTCTCGTCTTAACGATATGAGATTTCGACTTTTTATATTACATACTGACCAAGTAGCAATAGCTTTTATTGTGATTATATAATAATTTATGAAAATTATATCAATAAAAATAAATTTCAAATTCTTTCCATTGATATAATTTTCATCAAATATTATACAATACAAACAAAAATATTTATGATCAAAGTTCAACTTATTTCAAGTGAAAAAGTCAAAATATCTCTATCATTTGCATCTAGTTGGGAGTATAAAAATTTAAACTCCATAATATGTACGCAGTTACTCCCTCCATCTCCTAATAAAAGATTATTCAATTTATTTTTTTCAATTATCAAAATTAATAAATTTTGATGTATTGATTGACTCATACAACTTTGAATCAAAATCATAATAGTGTTATAATAACATAGGGTGAAAATATATATTTTCAAAAAATTACTATACAACACCATATTGAAAAATATTTGATGTCAATATTTAAAAAGTCAATACACAAAACAAGTTTTGACAATCTTTTTAATAATAAGTGTGAAATCGTTTCACACTGGGCCTCGAGGTCTCCTACCCTAAGATTCCACTTCAGTGAGCTGACCCAGATGCGCTCCTAACCTACGTGGATCTAGATTTAGTGGATTCCCAAACTCCACACCTCATGTTAAGCTTAAAATTAACATTTAGTACTCTTACTCTTTATCGCTTAAGTTTCATACCTTAAGTCATGTTACACTGACTTCCAATCAGATCGTAATAAGAAAATCAAAGAATTTATTAAAACATAAATGTAGTATGTCAAGAAGATAAATACTACAGTATATATTTGTTGAAGGGTTACAAATACCTGGGCAAGAAAGTGAAAAATGATGAATCAATTATTATTGTAGATAGAAGCAACATCAATAATTATTGAGACCATTATT
Organism: Lithospermum erythrorhizon; assembly: GCA_019722365.1. NCBI lineage: Eukaryota > Viridiplantae > Streptophyta > Magnoliopsida > Boraginales > Boraginaceae > Lithospermum > Lithospermum erythrorhizon. The sequence continues at coordinate 96,472 of JADFUC010000969.1, forward strand.
GAGTTCGGGTTTAGGAGCTCAAGGAAATCTTTAAGTATTACTGTTGGTGGTGATATTTTAATCAATAAATTGATAAATTAAATTTCAATTTATTGTTATACTTTGAATTTTTTTTGGATACTTAGAGATAATATTATTTCAAATACAAGAAGACATAAATCCTACAGAAAGATTACAAATCAAACTTTTCACAATTATTTAATAAGAGAAATATGTCTCTATCGTATTCCTCGAACCCAAAACCTCTTTGGCTTAGAGGTGGCTCTGAACGATTTTCACTGTTCCTAAGCCATATGCTATACTTAGTTACTTAAATCATGCCGTGCAATTAACTATATATATCTACTCATGACGCTATTATCAAATTCATAAATTGCCGAGATAGAAATCGAATGTCGAATTGGTCCATATAGGAATTGGGATCATAATAAGTAATTATTTCCTTCAAATAAACACGTTGAAATGATTGAAGAAATAGATATCATGCCTTTTAAAACAAATAAAAAGATACTCCAGTCCGCCTTATTTAGTTGGATCTATGGAAGTTAAAAGTACTTTTATTAAGAGTATAATCGCCACTTTTTACTATTTTCATGAGCAGGTTATAAACCAATGATATTAAAAAATATTAGGAGACAAACCAATAATGTTAAAGAATTTTAAAAGTTCAATGTATAAGGTTGCATTGAAAAAGTAAATGATCAAGTAAAAAAGAACAAAAAAAATTTCCTACATGATCAATTAAATAGTGGACTAGGAGGAGTATAGTTATCGCTTCACCTGTATAAATATTCTTTCATGCTGAAAAAGAATAATTGTTTAAAAATCCAAGCCCAAGCTCATGAGTCCTATGCCCTTAGAGACATTCTCATTCATTTGAGGAGATTCATTTTGGTGCTAAGACAAGACAAAAGACGAGAAAAAGCTCTACAAATCGTAGAGAACGCTTCCATCATTATCAAGCCAAATTGTATCAATCTTTCAAACATTCAAAGTCTTTGAATTTTCGAATCTTCAACCACTAAGCATTTAAGTTCAAGATTAAGCTATTCAACCCCTTGAATCGAAGTTCATATCATTCAAATGTTCGAAGTTCAAGCATCTAAATCACTGCTCAGTTAACGTTACCAAGACTTCTCGACTAGAGCTAAGTAATTAGAGGAATGCTAGAGATTGTACCCAAATTACAGCAACAAAAATTATTTCTTTGCAACCGCATATTTTCTTGCATTTTATTATTATTTTTAATACTTAAAAAAATTAGTTGTTACAATCACGCTTATGTCATTCATAGCCAATGGATCAGATGGTTTGGAAAAAAAATTATTTTATTTTCAAAAACATTGTTGAAACTAAAAAAATGAATTCAAAATAATGTATTAGTACTTTTAAACACGATAGTTAAAAAATTGTTTAAGCTCATAAATCGGATTCCACTTAGATTACTCTTTTCCCTTAACGGTATATATTAGCTTCCTCAAATAAAATGTACTCAAATAGCATTGTCGTGGCTATATAGTGCTTATATAAACGATATTTTAGTGGTGTATATTAAGTTTAGATAACGCTTACAACATTATTATTGTAGTAAGGGCTAATGGGAGTAATTATTACTTAATTTTGGACTCATTTACCATTCCATCATCCAACTTTTAAAGTGTCCTATTCAAATACCTAACCTCCAACAATTGACAAATTTGATTTGATCATCAATTTGCCCATTAAATCACTAACTTCGTAGGAATATATTAATCAAAACATAATAAATAAATAAATAAAACATTAATTACAAAATACAATTAAAAAATATCCCCACCCGGCCCTCCTTAACTCTACTCCCTACCTACCCTCTGTGATTTCGTTCAAACTTCTTACCAACCCCCCACCCCCGCCAACCACCACAACCGGCATCCACCAACCCTGTTTCATTCCCGCTTACTCCCCCACCACAAGTGCTAATAACACGAGACGGTTCCACCTTAAACCTTACCTCCCCAAAGCAGGTTCCAAAATCTAAAACCCGCTACTCCTAAACACAAAAACACTCTCTACCACCGCATCTATCGACAAAGCGCCATTTAAACACCACTCATACGTTTTATGGTCTACCGGATCAAGTTAGCCATTAATACTTCTACATCATGAATATTTTGGTTAATCATTTTGTTTATATCATTCTAATTTAATCTAAACGTATATAAAGCTCAAGACCGCTTACATGCTGTTTCCGAAGATCTTGAATTTGTTTTCTTGAATGATTAGAATAATGAATTCAATCAAGTGCGGAAAAACCCGAATGATTTACATGATTCAAGGGAGAAAGCTCGCTTTTAATTTCTTCCCCGCATTAAGCCAATATATGTTTATTCAAAAGCAAGTTTGCCTTATCATTTGTTATTGAACAATGATACTGTTATTATTATAATAACAAAATTGGTTTCACCGAGCAATAAGGCATTTTTCTGGAGAGGTCTTTGGGTTAAGGATCCAAACAAGAAATCCTCTATTCAAGCCCGGAAATGCGAGGTCGTTTGTCCCCAACTGTGTGTCCAATTAATCGAATCGGGCACCAAATTTGTTAGTATGTAAATGATTAATCGGATCACATCTCGATCATAAGGGAGTATGATTATCAACCTAATCAATCATTAATGGGTACGCATGTCTAAACAAATGTTCAATGCATGATCGATTCTCGACTTAAACTTAGAAGATAGTATATCTGTCCTAGGCGTGTTTCTCACAAAACTTATGTTAAATGGCGATTCTTAGACCTACGTGACCTGGTTTCACTTTACATGAGTAATGTACTTGACCTGGTTCAAACGCCTTCCCAGAATAGAGGATTATAAAAGACTTGAGTTCTCGCATAAGTACTACAAGTGTCAAGTAGAATCTCAGACACGTTATGAGATTGTACAACCGAATATAATTCAAGTAGATTTCTACTGTGAGAATTGAATTCGTGATTATGATGACTCAAAGATATTACTCGAATCATATTAATTCATACACCTAAGAAAAGAACAGATATACTATAGCTTGACTGTTAGAATCGAAGTTCAAGCGGATCATTTAAGATAATCGGTTAATTAGTAATCGCTAAGGCAATCGGCTCCAAGTGGCAAAGTTGGAGTTCGATGTAAATATGAGATATTAGATCTCATAATATGCCTCGTTGAACAATTTGATTGTACAAATCAACATGCATTTACATTTAATTATATCTAAATAATAATATAAGTTTGTATATATGTTCATCGTTGTATACCTCATACATATTAGGATTAACACGTGATTTAATACTCAAGGCTAATTTATTTACTAGTGGTCCGCTTCTACAATTCATATATTAATACAATCTTCGCTTAACATAAAATTAATATATTATTCTTGTCGATTGAGCCTAAGAGGTCGCTACTACCTACAACATGATCAAACTATAAGGTGATTATAATCTCTCGAGTTAAAGTATATTAATGTATGAAATATCGGGGACAAAATTCCAATCAGGAATTCTACCCCACGTTCTCACTAACCGAGGCGAGGGAGAGGAGTTCTGAATCTTCTTTTTGGAAGAATTCTAGAATGTTCTTTTAAAAAGGTGGAAGAGTTTCACCACATCTCTTGTTGCCTTGATTTCGTGAACGAAGAGTGGACGATTCTAGAACACTCATGAAGTCATAGCTTCCATCAAGGGACAAAGCAGAGAGGAGTATGAAGATTTTTGTCCAACATCACTTTAAGGACCTAAATTTTAGGGCTCGAGAAGCCTATATAAAAGGTTCTAAGTTGACAGACAAAATCAAGCTCATTCATTATTCATCTTTGCAGAAAAATTGTTGGGAATCTAAGCATTTAATCTATTCAGCGATAAACACCAATTCATACATCCCGGATCCTCAAAAGATGTATATTAATCTAAACACAAAAATATAAATGTATGAATACAAGAATTCTTACATTGCAACGGAAGACGAATGAACCCAAATCCCACAAGCAACCCCACGTGAAAGCCCCTTCAATGTCCTCTCCAAAACTTGTTCAACACCGAATCTGAGTCCTCTCAGACCGCATTACCACCAAGAGGGAAACGAACAGAGTAATTGAACTCGCTTAGAGTTTGAAGATGAATAAAATTCAAAGAAAACTCTTCCAATTGTTTGGGGAGGGGCGGCCAAGAGACGTGGAGGCAAATGTGATTTTCATAAAATGAAAACCTCTGTCTCTTTCTTTAAATAATTATCGGGCTAATTTCCACCCTGCATAAGCAACTCGTTAAGAAATCGCTTAACTCGCTAATTTAATTAGACCGCTATGGCTTCTAATCAAATAATGAGTCACTAGTGAGTTGTTCCATTTTAATTAACTTAACAAATCAATTAAAAATACTAACGAAGTTTACTATCAAATAACTTATCAAGTTATTAATCAATTTCAATTGCTTAATTGATTAAACTTGCAAGTTTAATCAATTTCATCAAGAATTGATTAAACTTGCACGCTAACCAATTGATGTTCATCCACATATATTTGACAAATATAAATATTGAGAGATACATTCTCCATATACAAGTCTCTTTAATTTCATTCACGAAATATTATTCGAATATCATCAGATGTATGACCTTCTAGCTCGATAATTGTGTGTCAGATAATAATATTAATTGACCAATTACTATTATTATAACGATTAATGAGTAAAATCTAGCAATCGCCATAACCCCTTAAATTATCAGCTTGGTAACTCACACTCAGTAATATACAATTACTAAGGCGAACACTAAGTTCTCAAAATCCTTACTTAACCAACCGTAAATGAATCGATACACAATTGTCTAACGGCACAATAAAAGGGAACTCAATTCTCGCTGATTTCCAACACTCTTTAACATAAGCTTCACAACTCCCAAATTCTCGAGAAAACCCAACTCGGGAATCTTCCAAACCACCGTGTTTCATGGAGAGTTTTCTCTCGCCGACTTTGTTGGACTTCTATTTAAGGTGTTGTAGCGTTTAGGAAGTGCATATCCCCAAAGAATTAACCGGTAGATCGATAGGCTTCATCATAGATCGAACCATATCAAGAAGGTTCGATTTCTCCTTTCGACATGCCATTATGTCAAGGGAGCGCCTCGCTGGAGCGAAATAGAAACAATACCACACTCTCTAAGACGAGTATCAACTTCGTGACTCAAATATTCTCCACCCTATCGTAATCGGAGAATCTTTTATTGTCTTGTTCAATTGGTTTTGTACTTCATTTTGGAACTCCTTGAATTTCTCAAAGTGGACTCATGTTTGTGTCTCATCGTATACACAAAACCGTATCTACCGTGAATCAATGCGTTGAAATGTGGTCTGGAATGGGCGAGTAACCTCCTTCTTTATGATTTGTTCAGCTGGCCCACATACATTAGTGTGTATTTATCCTAATAAATCACTTGCCCTTTCATTGAATCCAAAGGAAGGGTGCTTTAGTAATTTTTCCTAAAAGGCAGACATCAATTTATCGTATTTATCTATAATCGAAACCTTCAAGATCCCACCTGTTCTTGAAATAACCAACGAATATGTTTAATATTGGTTTCTCAACCAAATGTATGATTAAACATTCATGATCGATTGCTCATTTAATGAGATCATATATTACTTCCGATGATTCACCATCCGTAAAGTAATAGAGAACGGGCTCTTACTCCTAAATTTAATCACTATGCGTACATAAAATAGTAGTCATATACTCAACCCATGTATTCACATTTTATTTCATTTAAATGACCTCAACTCATTTATTGGAGTTATTATTCATGTTGTCATTTGTATCACGCATTTAGCTTTAAATGCATCAAGAGCGGATACTCCTCGATATAACCGGGCGGTTCTAATATCGGATCGTATCTCCTAATGAGCCACTTGAACGCTGCTCAAGTCACATATTTATTTCCACTATTTCCAGTACTATAATGAAGACTCTATAATGCATAACAAATTGTAACACTATATGGATGGAAATAAATACGCGCCTTCTCCGGGTTATGTACAAAATGACTTAATATCAACTCGATTCGAAAGTTAAATTATGTCTACCATAATACATAATACTAAATTATCCTATACTCTAGACGCTTCAAAGTTTGTTTATCAAACACAACTTTGGAGTTGTCTCACAAATTTAATTATGAATAAATTAGTTTAAAGGTATGAAGTATCTTTTAATATGTGAAATTATTTCATTCTTTGTATTTCAAATGACAGAAACACAATCCTTTACCAGATTACCCAACTAATGACACATCTACAATAGAATAAAATTATCTTTGGTATATGAAATTGAAAAAGATCTCTTATCCATTTGTGTTTTGAATCCTCATTAAACACAATTCTTAATTACGTATCTTAACAAGTACGTTTTAAGATTAGAATGATGTCTCATTCTTCGGATGATATACTACTTATATCGATGATACTTCTGACTCAGAACTTGATAGTATCCATATGGTCCTTTCCATACTCTTATCAACTCTGATGTATCATTCAATGACTCAAATCTTCAATTAACTTGTATGTAAACATACAACTTAATTCTTAGATCAAAGAACCTCCCACTCAAGTCTAGTAAGAGTTTACTTAGTTCATCTTTCAAGATTATACTCAAGTCTTGTTCGAGTCATTATCCATATATTATTCAATCGCTTGTTGTTCAAAGTGTCATTTTAAAAGAAGAGAGTAATGTTTCCCTTAATCAATCACCCTCGATATGGAAAAACGCAAGTCAAACAATATGACATTCTTTTCTTTACTCTTACAAATGAAAAGAAAAATAGTTTAAATCCCAACTATCTTCGCTTTAAGGATTTAAATCGCCAGGTTTTATAACGTAGTCGCCATCATTACACAAAGAGCTCGATAACTTTCTTTTGTATCTTGTCTTCTAGCTATCATACTTGGCTCATCCATAATAAATCATGTGAGTCAAAAACTAGTGTTCTCGATAATCGGTTAGCCCAAATGCAAGACATTACAAAATTTTTGACAACAAAATTGATGTTTGAGATATGAGATTTAATCAAATCTCTTCAATTCTAAATATTACTTAAAACTTCTTTCTATGTTTAAGTTCGAATAATGAAGTTGAACATTAACTTCAACTTATAGTTCCATAAGTTCACCATCCGCATAAGTATTTGAGAATCGAATACATAACTTTTGCTTATTTGGTTACAGCTACCATAAGCTTTGCTTCCTCGCACAATTCATGAACCATGTTCATTATGTTAAAGAAACTAAATACCAATCACATGTCCTCAAACGAGATACAAACATTCAAGATCATTCAATAGTTTCTCTCTAATCTAAGTTATAAAAGAGATCAAATTATTTATTATTTAAGGTTTGCTTGGTGGCCAAGAGACAATATTATGATATCGGTCTTCATAGCATCATCACCTTCGATTGAATAAAAATTAATTATCTCAATCATATCATGCGATTTTGTTCACTGAATCCAAAGTTCATGCAACGTGATCAACATGATTGAATCAAGTCTTAAATGTTTGCATTTAAAGTTTATTCTCTATTAGTAGCTACAACCGATTGCAAATGGTCAAGGAGATCGCACAGAACACTTTGTTTCAAGAAGTCAGTCTGATTTCTCCTTAACTTATTTTATTTCACATTATAAAGTCATACTAGTTTGCCCAATGAATGGTGAATAAAATAGGTAAAACTTAATGTGCCAAACATAATAGGAAATATGCAACTTAAAATAAATGTACTGTAGTTCAAACAATCCATGCGTATTTACAAAATAAATTGTAAATATAATAATCTGTGATTTCCAAATCTCTCAAATGTACAAGGTATCAAGATCTACTATACTGAATTAAACGGCAACACTGCATACATTTTGAATAAGTATAATAGTAGGTTATCAACCACTATGTAAAAAGTAATAAGAAGGTACCAAAGTCTATTGCCCTAGATTCAAACTAAGTAACACCGCATACATTTCTTTAATCCAAAGATAATAAGAGGGTTACCAACCAATTACGAAACTACATAACTCTCTGGTGACTAGCATACCATACGTGATGCTACCCGACTTTGTATCTCCAACAAACCGTTAAGCGATACCACTAAACCTTACTACTGAGCGATCATCCAAAGCCTTACAACGTTAGCTCGGAAATCACTTCAACACGATCCATTGTCATATCAAAGCGAAACCAGCCCGATAATGCAACCGATTTCACAACTTTAAAATTGGCTGACACGTTGCTTAAATTCTTAATCAGAGATTAATGTTATTTAACTTTATTTAAACTTTTTAGTTTCTATAGATAAGACATATTCAAGCAAATACGGGCCAAATATGAAAAATAAATAAATAACACACATTTAGGATATATAGAGAGCGAATTCTTTGTGGACCTATTACATCACTTAACAAGTGAAAATGCTAACATAGTCCTATTACAAAGACTTAACAAGTCAAGAATCCTTTGTATTCTTTTCAAAGACCTCGAAACCCCGGTGTTCTCCAAGTGCCGTCTTCGGCGAAACGCTTATCTCTAACGCCACCACAGCAAAGACATACTACTACTCTAACTCCAACTTAGACAAAGACGCATGCTCAGGTAAATGAATACAAGAATAAAAGAAATAATGACCAAATAAGCGTCATTTACAACATTTCCTGCACGTTGCATCGCAAAATAAATAAATGAAATTGGGTCATATCTAAATACCTCCTTTCCATTCCATAACAATATATATGGGTAAAATATTAAAACAAATAAATGCACTTAATGTCATATATATTAAATGAAATGAGATTAAATATGTTCATAATTGACTAATTAATTACCCATTATTTTACAATTAATTATCAATTAATGTAAATTTTGAATTTAAATATATTTCCACATGATTAATGATAATTATTACAATAATTATCAGCCACTTGAATCATGGAATACTCATTTACAAGTAATTAACTCCAAAATTTAAAAATTTAAAGTCATCATGAAATATTTTCAAAATTATCAATTTAATGAAAATAATTATGAATGGAAATATAAATCAAATTTAATGCCATTCAAGATATATATTCAATTATCTTAATGACAAAATTTATGATTTAACATTTAAAACCTAAATAATAATACTAACAATTTTAAAACCAAAAATACCATAAAATACATTTAGTTTCTAAAACGGATTTGATTTAACTTCAACGGGTTAAAACGACGGCCTCCGCCACACATTGGCTCAACACGCTGCCGGTGCTGCCAGATTGCCGCGAGCTACGTCCCCGTGGCCGGAACGTGAAATTTAGTAATCGGACGCGCCCGGGAGGTGGTCCGCAAGTTCGCGACTAATTTTTGGTAATTCATTTCGGGCCAGTTTCCGCATTAATCAAGTAACTTTTGTAAAAACGATTTGGAGGCTCTAAAAAATTCAAAAAATTCTCGCATTTTTCTTGAACATCAACAATATCATTATCAACACGCCCAAGTGAATTTTATCAAAATCATTCTAGCTTTTCCGATTAAACCCAAAACAACTAGAAATTAAACGAATTTTTTGTACTAAAAATTCAAAAAATTCGAAAAATCTAGTACCTAATTTCGCTTTATGATAAATAACACCAAATTTTATACATCCTGCATCCTCAAAATGATATAAATTAATCTAAATCCATAATAACTATATGAATAATGTAGCACTTACAATGACGCCAGTTGTAAGTCTATCAAACAAATTCCTTTCACAAAGCCTCCCTTTCAATTCCAAATTTGAGCACTTCAAATGTAGGCTCTCTAAATACTTGGTCAAGACACCAAAAAGAGAGGTTGAATCCTACACTTGTGTTTGCTAGAACATGGATTGATTGGATGAAAAATCAAGAATGAAACTCTAAGGTTTCATTTTTTCATTTCACGGCTAAAAAAGAAAATGGAGGCCAACCAATGATTTTTCAAATCATTAGGTAATCATTAGGTTAAATATAATATTATTATTTAATCTAAAGCCCAACCGAATAGCACCAGCTTCCACCCTGCTAAGCTGAATTGCTTAAACTGCTATAAAATCAAATACTAACAAGTCATAATAGTAATCATCGTTACTAACAAGCTCAATTCAACTATCGAATTAATTCAATTGACTAATTATTTAAATTAATTCGTGTTCATCCAATTTATATTTTACATTATCAATGTAAAAATCCTTAATTGAGAATATTCAAGACATAATCAACTCTCAATTTAGTAAATGTAGTTTAATTTCATACATGAAATATATAATCCAACGTCATCAGACAAGCAAGCGCTGAATTTTCTGCGCCGATAATAAGAGCTGTATAATAAATAATAATTGACCAATTACTATTATTATAATGATTAATGAGTAAGATCTAGCAATCGCTCATATAACCCGACAAATTATCAGCGACAACCCGCACTAGTAATATACAATTACTAAGGTGAACACTAATTTCAAAGAATCACATTTAACCAACTCCGATAAAACGAATCGATACACAATTGTCGCAACGCATAATAAAAAAAGAATCAATTCTCATTGGATTTCCAACACTCTTAACATAAGCTTCACAACCTCCTAAATTCCTCGAGAAAACCCAACTTGGGAATCTTCCCAAAAAACCAATCGCTCATGGAGAGTTTTCTCTCTGGCCGATTTTGCTTGACTTCTATTTAAGGCTGAAGCTTAGAAGCGCATATCCCCAAAGCAATTAACCGTAGATCGATAGGCTCATCATGTATCGAACTACAATGTAAGTGGTTCGATTTCTCCTTTCAGACATGCCATGCCAGGATGCTCCTCGGGCTGGAGTTTAAATAGAAACAATACTACACTCTCTAAGATTTAGTATCGTAACTTGAGATTCAAATATTCTCCACCTCTACTCCTAATCGAGAATCTTTACTGCCTTGTCTCAACTGGTTTTGGACTTCATTTTGGAACTCCTTGAATTTCTCAAAGGACTCATGTTTGTCTCATCGTATACATGCAAACCGTATCTATCAGAATCATCAAGAAACGAATGAAATAGTTATAACCTCCTCGGCAGATGTTCATTGGCCCACATGGCTATTGCTGTACGATCCCCAATAAATCACTCTTGCCTTTCATCGTAATCCAGGCGGTGCTTTAGTAATTTTTCCTAAAAGGCAAGATTCACACTTATCGTGATGATTCATAATCAAACCTTTCAAGTATCCCACCGGAGCGAGCTGATTCGGGTTCTCAAGCATTACGACCTTAATCAAGTAATGCCATAGTATGTTCTCGGTTTAAGTCATTGTGCTTATCTGCTTTTAAGTTTATGCTATACTTCCACTCAATCATCAAGTCTAAAACGAATTATTAATACTTGATTATTTAATAAACTCTCTAAAGATAATATTTTTGGTCCTTCCCGACTCGGGGATAGGGTGTTAAATTAATAATTCGTGGTTTTTTCGCTCTTTTCATTTAAAAATCTCGTGCACTTTTTCGTCTTTTAATTATTTCTATTCACAATCATATGCAATTGTGCCTTTTCGCTCCTTTTCACTTGAATGTTTTCTTTTTCTTTTATTTTAACTTTTTTTTCAATTATCAACTACAGTAGAAACTCGATAAATTAATACTCGATTATTTAATATTTTCAATTGTCATTTTTTTAATTATCAACTACAATAGAAACTCAATAAATTAATACTTGATTATTTAATAAACTCTCTAAGATAATATTTTTGGTCCGTCCCGACTCATTATAACGTACTAAATTAATAATTCCTGTTTTTTTTTTGTTCATTTTTCATTATTTCTACGTACGGTCATATGTAACTGTGCTTTTTTTCGTTATATATATATATTTGCAATTATCAACTGCAATAGTTCGACCAACTATTGAATAGAACATCCCCTTGACCGTGATTTGACGGCACTCCAAACTAGTTTTATTATAAAAAGAAATTGCATGACTCAAATTTTCATTCACATTAGTTAGTGACAAAACTTGAAGGTGTTGCAATGAAACTTTGTAATAACTAAGAGCGAAAAAAAAAAATTTTCGGTCCAAGGACCTGAATAGTATAATTTTTTTTTCTTTTTTTCTTTTTTTTCGATGATAATATTATTTCAGAAACTTTTGAGCTGAATTTCATTTATAATTTAGTAGTGTTTCTTACATGTGAAGAATTTTTATCTTTGAAATCGGGTTCGTGGAGATTTAAGTACGATAAAATGAGCACTAACCGAAACCGAATCTGACTCGAAGTTTTTAAATATCTAGTCAAGTTTCTTATCTTCCATCATCATTTTGAGATCATCTTCTCTTTTACTTTTCATAGGGGTCGGAAATACCTCCCCCCTTGAACAATTTTTTTCCATTTCTCTCTTCAACTGTCGCCAAACTCAAACCGCTTTTAGCTTATTGTTCTTTCATCATTCTCTTCGGGAAGCGCGTAAGAAATTTCAAGTCTTTCGAGATATTTCTTGGGTTTTGAGATAGTTGGACTTTTGCTGACTTTACATAATTGAATTTTATGATAAATCTTAGTTGCTATGGGTTTTGACGATATACATTTAATTGTGATTTAGAGCTCGCTAGAGGACGCATATTTGCTGACTTTTCTAGGTTTCGCTGGATTTTTGAGGTGATATTTTCATAAGACTTTTAAATGTGTAGGAGTTTAATCGACCTTATTATAGTTATCAAGTGAGCAGCAAACGGGTGGATTAAAATCTATTAAAATAGTCGAAAAGTAATATTTTAAGTCGAGATATAATTGATATTTTGGAGTATAGATTGCTAATTGGACTCACATTAACTAGAATGACATATGTTAATTTGTAATGATAAAATGATAAGGTGGAATTTAGCGGCGATCGATATTCGTTGTGTCCGACGCAGTTTATAATTCGATAGTTTGTCCGTCATGTTAGATCGCTTAGAAATCTGCCTGGCTTAGGTTGGTACGTTTATTCTAGAACGTAATTTTGGTATTAGTTCCCCGAGTACACTTTCCTGGTGTTCTTAGGCCTTCACCAAGGGGAAGTGGCACGCCCGTGATCGCCGCTCTTCGTGAGGACTTTGTGATAAGCTAAGCAGAGAAAGTAAAGATTATCTCACTCGGTGTTACTTACGTACTTACTTTTAAATTGTAGTGAACATGTTATTGTGATATGATTATGTGAGAATGATATACATGTTATTATGATATGACATGCCAGAAACGATATACATGTCACGCGTTATGATTACTGAGAACGAGTATACACGAATTGTTATATGATTATGTGATTCTATTCCTCGCAAAGATCACGGGTCAGTTCGAGGTGTGCTCACGGGCCCCGAACTCCCAACTTATATTTCCTCACAGATAGCGTGGCCTCACGGCACCGGTGGTATTTATGTGGGCCTTGTCGGCACTCGCGGTACGGCGTGGCTTGGCCGGCACTCGCTGTATCACAAGTACCCTGACGGCACTCATGGTATTTGGTGTGGCCTTCATCGCACCGCGGTATTTACGTGGCCTTTGTCGGCACTTGTGGTATTTATGTGGCTTTGTCGTACTTGTGGTATTTATGTGCCTTCAAGGCGGTTGTGATTGATTTAATATCATAATGTGACAATTGTGATGCTTTAGTTATCATTGGAAGTAAAAGTGAGTTGGTTATCGAGAGGTGTTCAAAGGAGTTAAGTGTATGATTTGAGCGACTCGAAAGATAGGATATGACCCTAGTCGGGACTACTTCGTGGATTAAAGTGACTCTCCTTCCTGCGTGATATGTGACGCCATTGGCCCTATACTACTGTGATGGGTATGATTCTCTTGATCGCCGGTCGCTGGGCATTGTTTAGGTGGTACCCCTATACTAAGATAATGCTGGCTTGGCCCTCATACTACGGTATAGCGCCATGGGGTATGATTCTCTTTGATCGCTTTGTCGTGTGCATTGTCGATGTGGCCCTAGTACTACGTGTATAGCTGCTAAGGTTTGGCCCTCATACTACCAGATAGCGCCATGTATGATTCTCTTTGATCGCTTTCATTGCTGCATTGTCGATGTGGCCCTCTATACTACTAGAGATAAGGCCATGGGTTTGACCCTCATACTACGTATAGCGCGTATGATTCTCTTTGATCGCTTTGTCAGGTGCATTGTCGAGGTGGCCCTATACTACGGTATAAATACATGGGTTCGGGCCCTATACTACGGTATAGCGTTTGGCCCTATACTACTAAGATAATACATGCGTGCCTTATACTTTGTGTATATGCCGCGTATTTTAATACTTTGTGTATAAGCTGCTGCTTTGGCCTATAACGCGGTATAAGCGAGGTGATTTTGGATTTGTCCATTCCTCGTGGTAGATGGATCGGTATATGCGCATTGTAGGATGGTATACCAAAGGGATACGGTAGATGTGAGGCTCACGACTAGAGTTTTAGTCGCCACAGTCTCTCGTGATTTGTTCGAAGGACAAGGCTTTATCTAACCCTATTATATATTCGGTTACGCCCGAGACTCATGTGGAATTATGTTGTATGACTTTTATCCTCGATAATCCCGTATACATGTATTTTATTCATATTTGACTACTTATGACTATTCCTAATCTTCGTTGTTGTAAGCAAGAATAAATGACGGTTATACTTCATTTTAAGCCAAATTCTCACGCAACTATTTTTCTTCGTGATACGGTATTTATTTTCGCTTGTAGCCTTACCGCATTACTATCTTTTGTTAGATATGTTCTATATATATTAAGCTACAATGGACGAGATACCTTTCAATGAGAACATTGTAAAAAATTATCAACCAAGTTTATGCTAACTGTCGATGATGCCATTTATATTTTATACATACGCGGAAAACTGATTCAATGAAGTAGAATATAAGTACCGATCTAACTATCGACGCCGATACTAATTTGAGGTAAATAAGTCTGTGATAATTAAATGGAGAATTTAAAGAGCAATCAGACTTAGGGTTATCTCAATTTAAGATATATATTACTCACTATATTAAGAAATGCATATATTTGGGAAGCGTCTTACGAGGAACATTAGTTGTCATAAGTGAGAGTACGATTGTAAACGGGAGTAGTACTTTAAAGTGAACTAAAGATATTTTATCGAGTTGTATACGCATGCCGACTTATTTAGAGGTTAAGATATATGCTTAAGTTATTGCCGCTCGAGGTGTACATTATATCGAATTAGCTATACTTCAAAAGATAACAGACAGAGAAATACCCTCAGAATTATGCGCATCGTGAGTGTTTGTTGACGTGAAAGGGTTATCGGTGTTAGTTAGAAAGCTAATAAGGAAAGTTTTATTTTGTGGCGAGTAACCTATAAAATAATACTCTCAGTATATAGTCTCTAACAGCGGTAAACTAAATTATTCTTATTCGTATGTATCGTGTAGGTTAACTGTATATTTATTTTCACTCAAATTTTTAGCCGACTTCTATTTCTTTATGGGCGGGCGCTTTCATGCCTAGGTTGTCAAGGGATGACCAATATGCATTGCCGAGTAGCCGCACTACAAGATGGGCGAATAATGGGTGGCTCAAGACTCAATACTATACTTTTATCTTCTCAAGTTTCGTCAGATATAATTTTTATTGACTCAAGATCAGATAACAAATTTGTTTGATGTGTATTTATATTATGATTTTCAATGTCAGTTGTAATTATCGGGGTTAGTTCAATTCAATAATAAGTTATATCAAGCTTATTTACGATGTAAAAGAAGTCATTTTATTGTTATCCATCGCCAGCGCATCTGATAATATTGTGTCAGCGACGGTCCTTAACCTCAGGCTCCACCGGGCGGTCGTTATAATTTTGGCATCGTAGCCTAGGTTTATGTTATCTCTCGCCTCAAGTGCTGTTATGTGCCTAGTTCAAAGCAGGCGCTAAGGTACAAGTGAAGCTATTGCCTGAGTTCATTTCTTTTTCCGAATCCGTTGACTGCCGGTGACGCCTACTTGAAGATTTCAGCTGACTCGCATTTGCGGCCCATTTAGACTACTTTGCATTCCTCTCGTGTTTTTGTGGGTGTTATTTGATTAAGCATTTGCTATAATAGGAGATACAACGAATCAGTAATACGACGTACGCCGAAAGGCGTATTTGTCGAGATGGGTACCGGGCATATATGGAGATCGGCATGACGGTAGTAGATATTTACGAGGGATTATATTGGAACGATACGTAACGGGTTAGAATACTATTTAGTAATTCGAAATATTAGCGAGATATTCAAGCGATCTATATATTTTGGGAAATGTCTTGCATTGGGCTGTAGTAATAAAGGCTAATGAGATTTTATGGCGGAAATTAATTATGATAAGTGGTGATAATTAATATACGATATACTGAGGTGGAGTTGTAAAGCACATCAACGGGTTATAAGTAAGTGTTACCGGTTAACTAAGATCCGCGATTATAAGGTCATGGAAATGGCTCACCGGAAATGATAAATAAGTTAGGGTGAATACAAATCGAGACCGAATAAGAAAAGAGTTTGAAAGTTATCCGTTATCAATGTTTAAGTAAGAGTTCGTGTTCGAGTAGAGCGATCTTTGGTGGATAGTAATGATCATTCTCGAGGACGTAAACCTAGGTTGAAACCTTCGAGACGGAATACGATTTAATATGTTTCTGAGGATTTAAGGAAGAGAATCTAATTATACCGGAAGTATCGAGAGGAATTCACCGGTGTTAAATTTGAAGTTGTTGATAAGTCAGCAATCAGGTGAATTTGGCGTAATAAAAGGTTAGTCAGGAGGATTCTGCATTACGTAGTCACGGGATTGTAAATTGATCGCAAGGCAGAAGAGGTTGATCTTAAAATAATTAAGAATTCTCTTGGATACTGAGTAATCGGGGATTTATCACCGGTTGTTACCTTTATCTATAAGCCGAAGAAGTATATGGTAATCGAAACCCTATACGTGGCTTAATAGTGAATCAGGAAAATGCCGATCAACGGTGGTCGCTTTTGAGTATTCTCGGCTATTTATTTTTGTGGTATTCATGTTTTAAATTTGTATATGATCGGGTGTGTTCAATTGGAGCAGTATATTTGTGTTATGGATTTATCTGCGGAATATATTTCTTTAATACGAATAGTTCTATAAGGAAATTGTCAGATCGTGCGTATTATGGATGCTACGCGCTGATTGGTTGTGGTGTATGATTGATATTATATGTGATTTGTGAATTGTTTGATTTGAGGATACTGAGACGAAAGCGGGTGTTCGGCGTAAGTAGCCCGCCGAAAGTGATGAATTGTTATACATAATGTTATCAGGGTTTATCTTTGTGCTTATTTTATGTTAGCCGTAGCATTTAACGCGCGCTGTGAAATTTTGCCGTTTACTCGCTTAATTATGTGATACGGAGGGTATGGTTAAGCACAAACAAGAGCAATACGTAACTGAACGAAGCAACAG
>JADFUC010000289.1:0-76894 GCA_019722365.1 Lithospermum erythrorhizon
ATGTTGTACTTCATTCAGTTACGTATTGCTAACATATGTCAGCATCGAGGTTAATTTCTTATTATTTAGGTTACTTGGGTATTTAGATTAAAAAGATAAAAAAAAGAAAAAGGGGGTTCTTGTTAGATATATGAAAAGTATACAATAATGATGTATTTGGAAAATCACCCGGTCTACAATATGCGGTTAGTTGATAATATTCGTTTCAAAATTTTGTGAAAGATTCTTGTGAAAAGTTTTATTAAAATTTGATTCGCTCGCGTCGAAGCGGTATGTAAGAGAAAGCGGGATAACCGGGGATGTTGGTAGATGGAGGGGATCATTTGTAAATATCCTACCACTCGACATTAAAGCTACTAGGTGTAACGACCCGCCTGGTCATAGCCTGAGGGTGGAGTCGTCATCGACACAGCATATAAATTAAGCCTCACACGATGGATTTGACACGAAAATCACTTGTTTAATAGCGATAAAACGATAGTTTGATCAAGGTAAAATAGTTTAGAAAACTCCAAATATTGTAATAAAGAAGTTTAGTATAAGTAGCATCGCCCATCCAGCGCCGAGTGTAAAATTCCATCACATCATAAGTCTCAAAATATTCCACAAAATAGTTTACAATTTTTCAACATCCAAAACAAAATATGAAAAACTTAGTACATAAAAAACAATAGAAAAAAATTTGCGGATCTAGCCACTTTCGTCTCCCTAGAAGTAAGGTCAGGGGCACTTTCATGAACTACGCATTTTATGAAATGCTGTCAATGCGGAGGTGGGAAGGGGTAAGCTAAACTGACTTAGTGAAGCGAATCGCGGATGGTAACTTACCCGTCGAATGAGGTACCCAGCGAAAGATATAGACATAGCAAATAAGTATATAAACATGTATAGTAAAAGAAAAAATAAATCAAGTATTCACAGCCTCATAACAAGAATGACCATCTTCAACATACAAACACTTGGCGAACTTCAGCTTACTTAACTGCATGTGACAGCGATCCTTTTATCGCGTAATCAAGCGAGTAAAAGCAATGTAACGTCTTACAGCGTTTATATCACGACAACAATAGAATACACTTCACGAAAAAAATGAAACCACAACAATATCACATATAACATTCCATCCTTTTCCCAGACTCGCCGCCCGAACACCCAACCTTGACATATCCTTTTCAGGTAGGCTCGCCTTGAGCGCCTTGTCGTCGTATCGCGCTTTTCGGTAATTCGCCCGAACTCCAGCGTCATCCCGACCATTTCTCAATTCAAACAAATAACCGTCCTCGCATACGATACGAACATACTGACATCGCTCGGCATACACAGCACCAGCAATTATCACCCTGACTCTGACAAATCTGAATGGGAACAACCATGCGACCGTACTGTAATCTCGATATAGCACCCTTAGCATTACGATACAACAATTTAGGTACAAAACCTATACCGGCCACGGATATACTCCCAGATACGTCCATAACACAATTATACTCAAACATGAATACACTCGACATAAACATATTCAAAATTACACGTAAACATAACTATACTCAATGTAAATACCAATGCTTAGCTTATGTACATCTAATGCGACCGCCATACAAGTCAACATCACAGTCTCACAACTATACACACAGATAAGTTCATAACACAGATACATTGTCCTGACAATTTATCATACACTGCAGCTCGAAACATAAATAAGGTAGCAAGCGAGTGATAAATCAGCAGCTGTGCTTTAAGCGTGGCTTGATGTCGATCCTTTATTTGTTCCCAGCGTCACGGAGTACGAGCGGAGACATCCGAAAATATAATTACTACTAGTAACCATTTCACCACTATCTTAATTTAACTTCCGGACTTTTGACCCATTTTAGTTACGATTGCCGAACTACCTTGAAGATTACTAATTATGTTACAATAACAAATTTCGATGACAATCTCACTTATCGGTTAAATCCTAAAATCAACATATCTTATTCAAATTGCTAACATTTCCAAATCAACTCAATAAACCCAATTTCAACTTTTCCTTCATCAGGCAGTTTCTAACATTACTAAATCCCGTAGCCCGTTTACTACTCAAAATCTAATAAAACTAATTTCAACATATTTTCTTCCAACAACCTAATACTCATAGTTTCACCTAAAAAAAATCACAATAAATGTCCAATAACATATTTATACTATCCACCACATTTTAGATAAAGTCAACTCAGAATCCCTCGAAATCAGCTTCAACCCATGCTCCTTGTTTCTACCCCAAATATCAACCATTATCAACTCTTAGATTATAATCCTAGCCTAAACAATAGTATATTCAATAATATCTCCTAAAAACCAAAAGTCAGCAAAATACCAAAAGTCAATATTTTAAAAGCGTCCAGAAATCCACATTTAACACGATATATCAACTCGAGAATAACCAATTTAGAACTTCGAGAATCAATTGAGCAATAAAATTCAAAAATACAAAAAGTCAACAAAAGTCAAACTTAGGAGATCTCACAAATACTAAAAGATTTCCCCTTTTTTGCAGCAAGCTTGGCAGAGAATGATGAGGAGAAACTCTCCCGAAAATTTGAGGTCCAAAGCTTGAGAAACGGAGAAGAAATCGAAGAAACAAAATCAAGAAAAAAAAAGAGCATCACGTCGGCAGAGAAATGAGGGAGTTCGGCCCTCTTCCTTGTTCTTGTTGTTGGGTTGGGCCAAATGTTTGGTTAATGGGCTTAAATGGGTTGGCTCATTTAAGTCGTGTGAAACCCGATCGTTTAATTCAATCGATACCTCTCGTTTTAACTTATTTCGACAATCAACTTCCAACCATTAACATACATTTATATACTCAAATTATATTACCGCCCAAATAATGTCATTCCACTCGATTAAAACTTTAAAATTCTCAAAACCGAAATATACTATCGGCCAAATAGATTCATTGTATTTCCGACTATTAAACTTGAAATTTTTATTTCTCCTCGAAATACTCCACCGAGCAACTAGTATACTATTTCAATAATATTGAATGCAGACGGGTTATTAATTAAATCAATTTAATAATCTCACATTTTAATTTATTAATTAGCAGTGAATTCTGGGATTTTTATGGCATCTCCACTTGAACACTTGCAGCGGTCAGCATTTATAATCGAGGTTTTAACGAGGCGGGAGGCGAATGCTCGGAGAAAATAGAATGCAGCAGTGATAGGGGAGTGGAAACGCCTCGTGGTTCCATGTAATAGATGTCAAGGTCGCGTATAATATCTATTAGGAAGATCTTGGATCCACAATAACAATGTTGTCCCTCGGCAACCGCGGTGCTTAAAATATTTAATAAAGTTGGGATGGAGAAAACTTGATTAAAAGCGATATGAAAATGTTGAAAATCAGTGTATATTGATTTCTATAATTATACTAGATTGCGGCAATTATAGTAACAATGCATTACTATAGTTTTAGTTAAATGAGATTACTCAAACTAAGTATTCAATAATAATAGTAATTATAAATTACTAAATAGGAACTAAATGATAGCCCTTCGGGGGTTATGTCCCGGTGCTAGATCCCGTGCATAATCGTTATAATAACTAATAATAATGGTCAATTATATTATTATATATTGCTAATATCTGACCTAGAAGATACCTGCGTACAATGATGTTGAGTTTTATTTCATGAATGAGAAATTAAATCGTAATTGCTAAATTGAAGGTGTTGATGAAATCGATAGAACAATCGTCATTTTTACATTCTGATGTAAATATAAATTGGGCCGAAGCAATTAATTAACTTGTTAGATTAATTAACAGTTTGACTAATGGAGCTCATTAGTGACGTGTTAGTTATTCGTTAGCATTTAGTTAGTCGATGTTTTTAACGAGGTGGCTTGTTAGTTAGCAATTATTTATTCGGGTTAAATCGATGAGAATTGATTCCCGCTTTTGTGTGCGGATTGCGACAATTGTGTATCAATTCATTTACCGCTTTGGTTAAATGAGATTACCATAACTTAGTGTTCACATAGTAATTTTTATATTACTAGTGTGAGTTCGTGATGATAATTTAAGGGGTTATGAAAGCGATTGCTAGATGTACTTTCGTTAATCGTTATAATAATAGTAATTTAATAAATTATTATTATTATACAACTTACTAATATTTGAGCTTAGAAGGTCACTCACATACAATGATATTGAATAATATTTCAGAATGAAATTAAGCGGGACTTACATATTAGAGATATCTCTCGATATTTATATATTTTTCAAATATATGTTGATAGACATGAATTAGTTAAGCTTTAGGTTAATCAATTAAGCAATTGAAATTGATGAATAACTTGATAAGTTATTAGATAGTGACTCATTAGTATTTTAATTGACATTAAGTTAAATTAAAATAGTACAACTCATAGTGACTACGTTATTTGATTAGAAGCCATAGCGGTCTAATTAGAAGTTAGCAGTTAAGCGATTTCTTAACGAGTTTGTAGCAGTGGAATTTGAGACTTAATTATTTAAAGAGAGGGATTAGGTTTTTTATCATAATCATTAAAAAAAAAGCCTTAACCTGCATATAGTTAAACCTTACTCAGCCAAATTGGAAGAGTTTTTCTGCTTCCAATTTTATTTCATCTTGAGCTTCAGCAAGTTCAAGTACTCGGGATTCGTTTCCCTCTTGGTGTGAAAGCCCGCAATCTAGAGGACATCATTTCAGTCTTGAACAAACTTTGGGAGAGGATTTTGAAGAGGCTTTCCTGCCGGGGTTGATGTGAATTTGGGTTCGTTAAGCTTCACGTTCTGATAACCAAGAATTCTTGTATTTCCTTACATTTATATTTTTTGTGTTTAGATTAATATACATTAATTTGAGGATCCGGGATGTATGAATTGGTGTTTATCACGAATAAATTCATACTAGATTCTAACAGTGGCCTCAGAGCCTACTCAAGTTTGATGTATTTTATCTAGTTTGATTGTGTGTTGACATAGTTGTTAGTTAATTTGATTATTTCATGATTTATATATTCAATTGATGAATATATAATATGAAAAAATCAACCCATTTTATATATATTTCACACGGCTGGAATCATCATTTCAATGTATTGATTTTGATGATTTGATGCTTATTTAATTGTTTCATGAATTGAAAGGGATTAAAAATTGATTAATTTGCATTTTTAATTTGAGGTAGAATCATTTTCGATTTTACAAAGAGGGTTAGAAATTTCAGAAAATTATGAAATTAAAGCGTGTTCATATGACCCTTTGTGGTTCGCCGTATTAGATTTTTCGAAATTTTTAAGTACTTGAAAAATTCATTGAATTTTGGATTATTTTCGATTGTCGAAAAACTAGAAGTGTTTTTGATGAAATTCCAATTGGACATGTTCAATAATGATATTGTTGATGTTCAAGTCGAATCCCAGAATTTTTTTAATTTTTTAGAGCCTCCAATAATTTTTACAAAAGTTGCAATTAATCTGGAAAAACAAAAAAAACTGAAATGAATTACCAAAATGGTCGCCCGAACAGGACATTGTCCCGAGCGTCGGTGCGGAGCCGCGTTCAACCACGGACTTAGCTCACCGGCCGGTAATGCGGCACCGGGTGGCGTGTCGGCCAGATGGGTGGCAGTCGGTCGTTTTGGCCGTTGAAGTTCGTCGTCCGTTTTAGAAAACCCTAAATGTATTTTATGTAATTATTTTGGTTTTTTAAAATTATTGGTAATTATTAATTTCGGTTTTAAATGTTAAATCATAAATTTTTATCATTAAGATGATTTAATGTATATCTTAGACATTAAATTTGATTTATATTTCCACTATAATTGTTTTCATTAATTGATAATTTTTGAAATATTTTCATGATAACTTTAAATTTTGAATTTCGGATTTAATTACTTGTAAGTAATTATTTCATGATTTAAGAGGTTAGTAATTATTGTAATAATTATTATTAATCATGTGTAGATCTCTGTTAATTTAAAATTTACATTAATTGATAATTAATTGTAAAATAATGGGTAATTAATTAGTCAATTATGAACACATTTATTTTCATTTCATTTAATATATGTGACATTAAGTACATTTATTTGTTTTAATGTTTTGCCCATATATATTTTTATGGAATGGAATGGAGGTGTATTGATATGACCCACGTTTTTCCGGTCTGCGTACCGTATTGTTGTAAAATGACTTTCTTTGGAGTCATATTATATTATTTTTATTTAATTTTTCTTGTTTCTCGTACAAGCTTGCATGTTGTCTAAGTTGGGATTAGTGTATTTGAATTGTAATTCAAGGCCAGACTTGGTGGAATTCCGGAAGCTAGAGACAGAAATTATAATAGGGTCAAATGTTAGTTTTTCAAGTTTGAAAATGTAATGGGGCCAGGGTCATATCGTACCTCTTGAATGTGCATTACTTGTTTTATTTTTCATGTTGTACATATGCTTGATTATGTGCTACAATTGCATGGTAAAATAAAAGCAAAGTAATAATATCTCACCATTTAAAAGAATTTAATGACGTATCAGTAATTTTAAAGTTGTCGGTTGCATCATTTGGGCACCTTGTGATGGCGAGGTGTTCTGATTTTGCACTTTGATATGACAATGAATCATGTTGATGATTTCCACTAACGTTGTGGGCTTTGGGATGATCACTCCAAGTAATTATTTGGTTTAATTGGTATCTTAGCAGTTTATCGAGGGAGATACAAAGTCGGGTAGTATCTTGAATAGTATGAGTAGCGACACAAGAGTTATGTAGTTTACATAATTGGTTGATATCCTACTATTATCTTTGAATTCAAGCGTATGTAGTGTTGCCTTTTGGATTTAAGTATAATAGGTCTTATCTTAATATATTTAGGTGAGATTTGGAAGTATTAGTATTTAATTTACAATTTATTTGTAAGTGTTTAGCATGATAGTTCTTACGTTGTCTTTATTTACTTATTCTTATAGAGATTGTAATGGCTACCACATTTATTACTCTAGAACTTCGCTTGACATGAAAAGTCTGGTGAATAGCTTCGAATTTTGGCCGAGTGGTCTCGAGGCTTTGAGAATGGGTACCGAGCAAGAGATCACAGACCATGTTGAACAATAAGGTTCCTCGGAAACCTAATATTAGTGCCTCCCGTCGGGAAAAGGGATCGACAAAAGCACAAAAAGTCGTGTTGTGGATGTCGATGTCTGTGCTTGCCCGATATGGAACCTTCGTTCCAAATTCAATATGAAAAGGTGGCGGCGTATGACATATACTACCCGACAACTTGAGGAATTATTCGAAAGGAAGCTAAACTTGAGATATATGACGTAGTACGTGCTCTCGTGGGCCAATGAGGGAAACAGACGGGCATGAAACCTAAATATCATTAAAATGATTGGCTTGGTCGATCGACTCAGCGCCACAGGCACCCGGTGTCTCTGAGAAATTGGGCATGGATACCGTCCACAAAGTCTCTTCCAGACAAATTCTCTCAGTTTGTCATGAACTTCAATATGCACAAGTTTGAGTTGTCTCTAAACGAACTACATAAGATGATCACGAATGTTGAGACGAATCTGGGTAAGACTAAAACTTCTACTCCTTCTGTTTTGGTGGTCCAAAACAAGAAGAAATTCAAGAAAGAAGAAGAATTTTACCGACAAAGCCAAAGAGGTTAGAGAATCCCAAAGGATTCTTTCCAGACGGGGGCTACTAGGAAGGATGACAAATGTCATTATTCTGCGGGGAACTTCAGGCCTTTGTAAATCGGCTGCGAAGTTCCGCAGATGATGAAGAAGAATGGATGCCGCTGACGGCTCCATTCTGGTATGTATGTAATTGAAGTTTTTACAAGTTCTAATTCTCTTCGTGGGTGCTAGACAAGTTATGGTTCATGTTGTCATAATATGCAAGAACTCAAGTCAGTAAGACTCCAAAGAGGGATACTGCGTGTAGAGGCAGTGAGAAGGTTGCGGCCTTTGCAGTAGGATCCATCAGTTTAAATTTGCCCGCGGGCCTTGTTTTGAACTTATCTCCGGTTTACTATGTACTGCAATTTGCAGGAATATTATTCTGTTTTTGAATAATGATGGTTTTCATTTTGTCACATCCCGATAATTTAGGATCGCCGAGATGAGGTAGTATTTGCCTCCGCTTCAAAATGGTCTATTTCTTTTTTAGACATGATGATTGAGTCGTATAACATAAACTTAAGCGAATAAATCTAATGACTTACAAACGTACCTATGGCATTGTAGATTGGGTCATAATGCGAGAACCGAATCAGAAACTCCGCTCCGGTGGGATACTTGAAGGTTTCGATTATGAATAAATACGATAAGTGTGAATCTTGCCTTACGGGCAAAATGACTAAAGCACCACTTTGGATTCAATGAAGGGCAAGTGATTTATTGGCAATCATATACAGCGATATGTGGGCGATGAACACATGCAGAGGAGGTTATAACTACTTCATTACATTCTTACGTGATTCACAGGTAGATACGATTTTGTGTATGGTGGGAACCTGGCTCTGAGGAATCCCTTTGAGAAATTCAAGGAGTTCAAAATATGAAGTACAAAACCCGATTGAACAAGACAATAAAGATTCTCGGTCTAATAGAGGTGGAAATATTTGGTCGTGAGTTAAATCTTCGTCTTAGAGGTGTGGTATTGTTTCACAACTCACTCCGGTAGAAAACGCCCGCGTAATGGCGTGCGAAAGGAGAAAATAGAACCCTTAACGATATGATTCGGGTCTATGATGAGCCTATCGATCTACGGTTAATTTCTAGGGATATGCGCTTCTAAGCGTGACAACACCTTAAGCGAGATGTCCGACAAAATTACGACGAGAAAACTCCCGTGAGCGTAGTTTGGGAAGATTCCCAAGTTGGGTTTTCTTAGGATTTGGGGCTGTGAAGCTTATGTTAAGAGATTAACAAAGGATAAACTTGTGCCCAAATCTGATAAATGCTATTTCATAGGATATCCAAAGGAAATAGTTGGTTACTACTTCTACTAAAAAGCGTAGAATAGAATCTTGGGGTACTAAGACATGATTGTTTTTCTTGAAAAGGAATATCATCGAGAATGACTAGAAGTATCGTTCATCTTGATGAAGCTCAAGTTGATGAAGTGAATGTCGTCATCCCAATGTAGAAGCGTCACGGCATGAAGTGGCGCGCCCAACTTTCGGCCAGAAGATCCGGTTAACATTTGATCCATAGAAGTTGTGGAAGAACCCGACCCTTAGGAGATCAGCGAGGGATCGTCACGCGAACGGCTGGTATGGTGAAGCGCTTACGTCGTTGAAAGTGGCCACTTCTTATAAAGAAGCGATAAATATGAGATCTTGACAAATGGCTGATAACCATGCGATAGAGATGGAGTTATGTACCAGAACAAGGTTTATATGTGTATATTGTTCAAGTTCATCATATTTCTGATTTTGATGATTTGAAATTAGATTTGTATTTCATGAATTGAAAGAGTTTTAAAAACATTTTTTGATTGAAATATAAATATTTTAATTGGATTTGAGGCATTTAAAATATGCCAAAAATCTCACGGATTTGTCTTTGAACTCCAAATGATAGAAGAACAATGACCAAAAAATTTTATAATTTTCTGGATAGGTAAGTATCCCAAAATAATTATTTGATTTCTGGAGTATTAATTAGATAATTAATTATTGGAAGACGTTTTTGTCAAAATTCCAATTAGAAAAGTTCAAACAAATTGTGAGGAATATCTGTATTGAATTTCAGAATTCTTGGATGAGTTAAAGCTTTCAAATCGATTTTTTCCTGACAATTGAATTGAATCGAAAAACTGGAAATTAAGTAAAATGGGCCTTGACCTTGCGAAGACCTCGGGCGTGTCCGGTGGCCAAACGGACGGTTCAGCCACCATTGGGCCGTCTACGGAAGGAAGCGACCCGGAGGCCGTAGCGATGTCGGCAGGTGGGCGGCCGATGGCGGACGTCCGTCGGTTCTTACAAAACCTGTCCCGTTTTAAAAATATTAATTTCGGTTTTGGTGAATTATTATCATTTTATTATTATGATAATTATAATTATCAATTTTGGTGATAATAAATTTAATTCGATTGTCCCTTTCGTGTTGTCCTTTACATATTTAATTATTGAAAGGATAAAATCATGGTACAATATCTAGTTAAATAATATAAATATATGTAGATAATTACTTGCAAGTTTTTATCTTATTGTATTTATATGAATAATCATTGTAATAATTATTGTCTTATTGTATATGCGAAATAATTATTGCAATAACTATTGGACACAAAATAGATGTTAATTAATGTATTTAATTATACATATTTCATGGATTTAATTATTAGGTTCAAATTTGAATTTAAATTCCAATCACATTTAATTGTATATTTATGTGATTTAATTTTGATTTGATTTTGATTTGCAAATCAGAATGGAAACTATTTATCTGATTGTCAATTATATACTTAAAATTTGAATTGATTGAAGTAATTTTCACCGACTTCATGAGTAGTGTTAATTGCATATTAAAAGTATGTTTATTATGTATTGATTGGATGTCGTGCATACTTATTGCATTCAGCAATTGCATTAATATTTTATGACTTTTATGAGTCATTTATTCCATACCATTTAATGTATTTATTAAATGCATAGTTTATGTAATTTAATTTTGCCTTATATATTGTCACTACAAGAAAAATGACTTTTTGTTACGAGTTTTTGTTACGCCGCGATATCGTAACAAATACAACCTTTTGCTATGCTTTTTGTAGCGTAACAAAAAGTTAACTCAGTTGTTACGATATTTATGGCGTAACAAAGAAAAATATCTTTTGGTAGAAAGTATTATTCTTTACCCAATTTCGTTACAAGCGTGCTATTGTTACAATCATAGAATAGTAACAAAAGGTGTTCTTATTTGTTACGTCTATTAGACAGTAACAAATAATTAAGCATCGTTTGTTACACCTCTTTGTCTTTTGTTGCACCAATGCGTCGTCACAAATATTAGCTATATTATACCCCTCCAATTATTTTAATATTCATTGTCTTTCGATGTGGCTTGATCTTGATTATTTTCAATATCAAATATTGACATGAAAAAATAATAACCACAATTAAATCATTCACAAATTTAATCTACTATTAATATGAATAATTCATTATTTATAATGAAATAGGATTAATCAATATTAGATTGAAATTTACAAAATTAAAAAATAAAACTAATATTAAATTATTTTAAAATATTATTTATTCTTATTATTCAATAATACTTTTTATTAAAATAATACTACGAAGTATTATTTACTTTTCTAAAATGATATAATTTATTGATTTAATTATTTATTTAATAGTGCTTTGTAATTTACGGGATATTACTCATAATGATGACGTCAAGGATCGAGTCTTCTAGTGACAAGGGCCGATTTTTTTTTATTATTTAAAATAGTGCTTTGTAATTATAATAAAATTATATAAGGTTATTTATTAGTGTTTTGTAGTTATAAATAAAATTATAAGATTTTGAGATGTTTGAGAATAAATAAAAATGACAATTTATATTTTAAATGTGAAGCCCAACCCAACAACTCAAGTTCAAAGATGTAAATATAGAGTTACAGGCTAATCCCATCTTTATCGCCTCCTTTCCTATTCTTCTTCATGTTACACAAAGCACACAATACCTCCCCTTTTTATTTTTTGGTTCGTAAAAGTATCGTTGCTTCACGATATCGCACCTCTACTTCACTATACAGTCAACAACACCACCGGCTCTCAAATCTGCTTCACGACCTCCACTATAAGTTTCTTCGAACTTAACCACAACTTAATTAATTTTGTTCATTTATTTTCGTTTTAGGTGTTGATTTTTCAAGTATAATTAAATTTATAGTTTGTATTTTTTGTTAATTGAGACCTATGAAGCAACTTTGATGATCTTTCTGTGTGTGCTATTTATTAATTAGAGCTTTGTACTTGAAGATTTTACTATAATTAGAGTTCTATACTTTGATTTTTGTTAATTGAGGTCTATTGTGAATTTATTTGTTTAAAGGGTTTTAAGTTAATACATACTTTAGATTTGTATACCATATTCGATTTCAATCTTGTTATTATTGAATTGGCTATTAGCATTAATTCGGGTTGGTTCTTGCATGCATTATGAAGTTATCTATGATCTGGTGTAATTAGGCATTGAGTGCTAAGGTAATCAAGCTAATGCCACAAGTGAGGAATGCATTGTTTCTAGGGGTAAGTAGTTTACGGAGTATTTGTTTTTGCTCTTTCTTGTTACAATTCAAGTTCAAATTTATTTTAGTGCTTTTCTCTTATTTGTAAGTGTTTGGGATATTACTATTTAGTTACCTACCATTAACTATTTAAGAAAGATGTTATGCTTATCATCCATATGTTATTGACGTGTGAAATTATGAATGATATGATATGCAACATACCTCAGAAACTTAATAGGGAAGCTTCTACATATTATCATTGGACTAGCTTTTCATGCTTTGTTGGTCATGTTCAAGGTTAATTTCTAAAGTTGTTGCCTTTTGGTCCAGATCATTGGAAGATACTTTTGCTAAAAGGTACAGTAAGCAAATATCCTAAAGAAAAAAGATTGCTAATATACCTCTTGGTGATCATTGGAGGAATATATTTTTTGGAGGATGCGGTGTGTCCAAGTTATATATTAAATGGATCGGGAGACATGGTTTTTACTGTCGGACAAGCAATTTACTGTTGGATTTATTGGATAAATGGTGTAACGACCGAGAACCGAGGTGGTTCACGAGGTTAGAAGATAAATCGTCGACACGAGCATGAGAGTAAATTGTCGATGGATATCAGCATAAAAACGTTTGATATGTCTTATTAAAAAACATTTGTCCATCGGGGTGAGCCAACAACCGCGGCTAAGCATAACATTCATGCTTAACCATTACATCAAATTTTGAATAATACAACCAAACATCGCAACTACATAACCCCCAAAATACAATATAGGAATAGTATGATTTAAAACGGTAAACCTCGAACTAAATATGTTTGAAAAAATCGTGAGAGAAGCGATAAATGAAGGAGGCTGAGGATATCCTGTCTTGGCTATGCCTACGATTATACAGGCTTTATGCATAAAGATGATGTCTGACGTTTCTATGGCCTACAAAATTTGGGGGGGTCATGATAAAGGGGTGGTAGCTTTCAATGAATATTTATATATTGAAACACAACGAAGCATACATATATACGCATGTAACCGTATAGTCTAACTATAATGAGAATTCATATCTCGAATGATAAATAATACTATTTAACATAATCATATCAAATAATCAAATGAATAAACTATCATACAAGCGATTCGATAGCATCTAGTATCGCCTGAACAACAATAGCTTCTACTCCGGCCTACTGTCGAAATCTACTCCTTCCGATAGAAGTAAGAAAAACAACATCATAAATTAAACAAGATTGATTCTACTCCATCAAACGAGGACAAAATCGAAAATTCTCGTTCTTCCTAACAGTAAGCGAGAAAAAAATAAGTAAAAATCGATTGCAGTTGATTCTACTCCATTAGTAGCGGAATGACTTAACACACAACGGGGAGAGTACCCGATTTAAGCAGGACTGAGTTCAACAACAAATCACACCAGCCATAATCCCGTTATCATATCACCTTTCCGGATATCACAATTGATCATATAACGATCCTCGGCGTCATGGTCTGATAGCATTATCACATATATAACTCATTTAGTGCAACAAACTACCTAAACTTACATACGCGCCATATATGAAAGGTTATGCCTTTATAAACACTCCTCAAGCCAAACCAAGTATCAACAATTTTACTACCGAAGCAACTACCCGATATCACGCTAAAGAACATAATAACAATTACTTTATTTCTTTTAATTCCCAAATAATACCTAATAAAATCCAAAAACCCGATATAATTATCATATCTCAAAATATAATTTGAACCCAACCATTACGCGAAATATTTTATGCAATACAAATCCATTTTTCTCCATTTAAATACATTTCTACTCATTTTAACATCCGAAAATCAAAATAAATAGTTAAACCATTTTATAAATTACCAAATTTGGTATGTAGCTCACATAGAACTTCAAAGTTACTGTAACATCCTCAATTTCATTTTTCAAACTACAATTCATCTCCTTTTGATTCAAAGACATGATTTAGTAATTAAATCACCAAAAATAGTAAACAAATTCAAATCACTCCAAAATTGGGCCGAGGTACTCATGGTAAAATTAGAAATGTCCATATGCAATATTTTCATTTTTTTCAAAGGTTTGATATTTATTTCAATATTTATACACTTTCTAGCCATTTAACTTACAAAAATTAAAATAATTACTAAACATCTTCAAAAATTAAAACGTTTTTCTTGGGTCAACTCCAAATGTTATAAATGGCTCATAAATAAAAAATTATTAAATTTGCAATACGTTTACTATTTATTTCAAAAGGAAAGGAAAGAATTTTCTTCTGTGATCGATTAAGTGGAGCGGTTGAGTACGATTTTGCTAAAAGATGCATAAGAACTATAGAATGAAAGTATTTAAAACCAATTTTTATAAGCTATAATGACAACTAAAAGAATCCAAAAAAAATATCAAATATAATACTCCGTCGGTTCTCTTTAATCGTTCTGTGTCAAACACAAGAAAAATAAAAACTATTCAAAAGTACATTGAAAATGTAAATTGTCGATTAATTGAAACTATAATTGGTTGGTTGATAATTTAATAACAAAAGTAGTCAAAAAATACATTGAAAATGTAAAATGTGTAATTTTTTATCTTCAAAAGAATGAAGTATTTTGAAGCAATTAAAATTTAGAAAAACTGTTAAGATGAGCCGAGGGAGTATTGATTTGCTTGGAGTATTCTTGACAGAAAAATTATATAAGTTTTATGAAATGCAAATTTTTTTATTAAATATGATATAAATGTAAATTTAATTAAAAAAGGTGAAATTATTGGCATTTTCCATCGAATGTTCAAATAGCTGATTTTCACACTTAAAACGAATTCATCAAAGGAATAAAATAACTACTTATTTTACCTCTAACTAAAACTTCCTCAAAACACTAATCTTACTAAAAAAAGGTCACCATGAGAGTAAAATAATAATTTCACTCCCTATATCCACACTCAAATAGTGTTTTTGATTAGTGCAATTACTATTATTTTGACACAACTAACGATGACCTTATTTGTAAGGATAATGTCCGAAGAAGTTTCAATAGGGACTAAAGACACACCAAAACAGTAACGAAAACTTATGAAATGACTATTTTGAAACTTTCTGAAACACTGCACTTATAAATTGGGGGTTGAAATAGTAGTTTCAGCCATTTGGGGGTACTGTTTCATTGTGTTCACCCGTGATTTTGCACCTGAGAAATAGGTGATTAGCTTGTCCGAAAACACGAGCAATGAGTCAACCATAGATAGACTAAGAACAAACCAAACCAAGAAAATACAACTTCATCTCTCTCTCTCTCTCTCTCTCTCTCTCTCTCTCTCTCTCTCTTGCACCCTAAAAATTAGAGTAATTATTTAGTTAAAAATCTCATCTAAAAATTAAATCTTGTTTGTATCCTAAAACTTAGAGTAGTTAAATTGAAGATTTAGTGGAAAATGGGATCGAAGATAAGGCAGCAGCTGGAGGAGGTGGGTTCGAAGCTTTTGGAGTCAGCTTCTTCAACTAAAGACTCAATTATTAAGCTCCTTAAGGTTTTAATAATTACTCATTCAATTTCATTCCCCCCCATTATTTATATGCTTGCTACTCCTTTGTTTTTGTCAAATTAGGGTTTTCATTTAAGGATAAAGTTATTTGTCTCTTGCTTTTATGTGTGTCTATAATGTATCAATTTAATTATGGTATTTGCCTCTTTCTTTTTTTAAGTGGGGGTTTTTTTTTTATCTAGGAATTTAATTATTTGTCAGTTGCGGAGCTTGAACCAAAACCGAGACGGGCAAACACGTTAAATCTATTTAAATGATTTTTTGTATTGTTTGGGGTGGGGGTGGCAATCGCTCTACTTTGGCATAAAATAACTTGTAAGCTCCGCCACTGTCTACT
This sequence comes from Lithospermum erythrorhizon, assembly GCA_019722365.1. Classification (NCBI taxonomy): domain Eukaryota; kingdom Viridiplantae; phylum Streptophyta; class Magnoliopsida; order Boraginales; family Boraginaceae; genus Lithospermum; species Lithospermum erythrorhizon. The sequence continues at coordinate 16,155 of JADFUC010000289.1, forward strand.
GCTTTTCGGGAAATAATGAAGGACAAATTTCAAGCGTCTGCTAGTTTTGATTTCTTAGCAGTTTACACCAATCAGAATTATCATGTTCAGAGTTGTACATTTCATATATTTTCACCAAATATTAAATACTCCGTATCGCATGAGTATTAAAACTGGACAATCTTTTTAGGACAGATAGAGTATTTGTTAACTTCTTTCCTAGTAAGAAAGAAAGTTTAAGCCCTTCAGGTGATGTATCTTTTAGCATTTGTTTGCATGCCAGTTAGTTAGAAAAAGGAAAGAGTTAGAGCCAATTAGTTAGAAAATGAAAGAGTTGATATTTATACAGATTGTTTTATAAAGTCGCCAATATTTTATATTATCACTTGTACTCCGTATTAGTTTAGTTCATGACTTACGTAGTATTAGCTGAAGCAGTGACCTTGGTGTATTACTCTTTTGCCTCACCTAGAATTCCCCCTCCCATATTAGCCCGTAGTTTGCATCTAATCAATATATTCTGTTTGTTTCTTCAAGAATTACATGGAATTACCGTTCACGTTTATTTTTAGTGGAAAACTATATTTAGATATATTTGTTGAGGATCTGTTTAATATTAATTGTTCAGAGGAATTAGAGACTTAATAATTGGCTGGTGCTTACCAATAGGACATACCCTGAACCTTACACAATGTTTGACATATATTTTTTGTTTGGATGCTCATAATGTTTGACATTATTCCTTAGAAATTGGCAGATGCTTGGAAGAGAAAATTATTAAAAGATTCAGATACATAACATTCAACAAAAATCTTTACATTTAGTCGACTTCTATTAAGATGCTTCACAAAATTGTTGATATGGTTTTTTAATGTGTCAAATGGAGGTAAGTTCTCAGAACTGAGACAACCTAGGAACATTGTTTTGGGTGATTTTCTTGATCTAGCAATTATCTTCTTGAATATGGAAACTTGACTTCCCATTGTGTTTAGTATTTGTTTTACTTGATCAAGTCAATTGTTTGTCACTTGGTTTAGTCATTGTTGGCCTTTGAGTCAAGCTAGAAGGATTATTGAACTCTTCGTATATATTTTAATGTGACAAACTATTCAAGATAGAAGGATGATTGAATTCTTCATGTGTATTTTAATGTGACTAACTATACGCCTTTGGACATGTATGGAAGAAATAGAATGAGGTCATTTTCTGTTGCATGTCCAAATAGATGACTTGACTTGGTACAGTTTGTGATAATTTACTAAATTGATGACTTTACTGCATCATATGATGATGTAAACCTGTTAGGAATCCGTTGGGTCCGAACTAAAACTAATTGGCAATAAAATACACGTAATGTCTTAATCTACTAATGTAGGACTGGCTTTATCAATATCCTCCCTCATATGTAACCTGGTCCACTAGCATTTTTACAGTGACTTCAATACCATGTTAAGAATCCAAGGGGGTTCATTCTAAAACCAATAGGCAACAGATGGATATATTCCAAGATCTTATTAATACACCTGTAAGGTCTGAATGTTCTAATGTGGGAATGGTTTATCAATAATACCTAAACTCATTGATGTATATTAGTTCAATTGAGATTATATATATTGGTTGATTAATTCAAGATTTACACGCTTCCAGCAAGGGGCTACCTTTCTTTCTGAATTGGATCAGACACCACCAAAAGCTGTATTGGATTCGATGCAGCTTTTTCAAAAAGCAATAGTCAAGCCTGAACTTCTAAAACATCAGGACAGAGAGGTTAATCTCCTTGTTGCTACTTGCATATGTGAAATCACTAGGATCACTGCACCGGAGGTCCCATATAGCGACGACATTCTAAAGGTAATTTTATAAAAAATGGCATCAACTTAATATAGATAGCAGCATGAGGGCCATGCCAGACTTACTTCCTTGTTCTACGTGGTTCTCTTTGTCGTGTACCTAGATTTTGACGTACGGATCACTTTTGACGTAGATTTTGACTTACGGATCACTGCTGTTCTTACGTATTTTCTAGGACATCTTTCAGCTGATTGTGAGCACTTTTAATGGATTGAGTGATACAAGCAGTCCACATTTTGGGAGGAGAGTCCTCATCTTGGAAACTCTAGCAAGATATCGATCATGTGTTGTGATGCTGGATCTTGAATGTGACTATCTGGTGAATGCCATTTTCAGAACCTTCTTTGCTGTAGCCAGGTGCTTATTTTATACTCTTTGCTTGTTTCATCCTAGAAATGGTATCCTGTCTTCCTTGTCAATGAGTATGGGAAAAGGTTATATTCTTAGTGACACTTACTGTGTTAGACGGGAAGAAAGAACGTTATGCAATTTATTTGTTACTTGACCAAAAGATTGAGTTGGGGCACTCTTTTTCTATTGTTTTCTGAGACAGGTTATTTCTCTTTTATTGTCTAAAGCTGAATATGTGAAATGCTTTACTGTGAGCACTCTTCACACTATTGTATCTGCATCTTTGGGCATAATAAATGCTTGACCCTTGCTTTTGCATCACAATCAAATTGAACTGTTCATCTACACCAAGAGGCTATGTCAGTGCTGGTTAGGTTTATTATTCATTATATTGCTCTATCATGTATCTGATAATTCCCTTGTGAGTGGATATAGATAATATACAACATTGTTTTGATTAGTGTTGACATAATTCATCTCTCTTTTTATGTTTTTTAAATCTCCTACTCGTGGTCTCTGAAATGTAGAGATGAACATTCTGAAAATGTTACCACATCAATGCAAACAATTATGATGGTTCTCTTAGAAGAGAGCGAGGATGTACGTGAAGATCTTTTAGTTATTTTACTCTCGGTATTGGGTCGCAATAAAAACGTAAGTGGCTTTCTTCGCAATGTGTCCTTGTATCTTTGTAAAATTAGTTGTTTATGTTGTATTTTAAGATTAGTTCTATGGAGCAATAAAGCGTTACAATTTCATCCTCAGGAATTGACAAAAACCGCGAGAAGGCTTGCCATTAATATAATAGAGAAATGTGCTGCAAAGCTGGAACCTTTCATCAAGCGGTTTCTTATATCATCAATGTCTGGAGATAGCAAGTCACTGAAATTTCAGATTGATCACCATGAAGTCATATACGATATTTATCGCTGTGTTCCTCATATTTTGTTGGGAGTTATCCCTTACATGACCGGAGAACTCCTGGTAAACATCCATTATACTCACTTATTCCTTCTGCTACCTTTTTTAATTAATTATTACCCATGCTCTTGTTCCGAATTGCATTCTGTATTTTTGGTTGTACTCACATAACCACCATACTCGCTTATGGTTGCTCTCGGTCAATTATGCCATGAATCCTTCTCCTAGGAGCCAAATGTGATGTATCTGGAGTGCTGGAGTAAAGTATTGATTCTTGATAGTTTTCCATCCGGACTAACTTGTGCTACAGAAGATGAAATGCAAACAGTAAGATGTAACGACTAATGCAGATGCCGATGAGAAAACACAAATAGAAAGAGAATATTTAGTAAGAGCCATGAGATAATGAATAAGATGAATGGTGTAAAAAATAGTTGATGGTTTTAAGAATCCATAGTCAACTAAGTTCTAATTGCTTGTTATTGTTTTCATGTTAGACCGACGAGTTGGATGCCCGTCTCAAAGCGGTGAGGCTTGTTGGCGATCTTTTTGCTCTGCCTGACTGTAATATTCCAGGGTCATTTGAGCCATTATTTTCTGAGTTTCTGAAGAGACTGAGTGATAAAGAAACTGAGGTTCGACTGGCTGTCCTTCAATGCATCAAAGCATGCCTATTATTGAATCCCACCAGAACTGAAACTCCTCATATAATTGGTGAGGCTGTCATGAACAATCTTAAATTCGTTTAATAGTGTGATTAGTATGCCGAAAAGCTAACCTGATTGATACTTTCCAGCTGCACTCAAAGACAGGCTACTGGACTATGATGAAAATGTAAGAAGACAAGTTGTTGCTGTTATCTGTGATGTGGCATGCCAATTTCCTACAGCAATACCTGTGGACACTATTAAATTGGTTGCGGAGCGCCTTCGAGATAAATCTGTGTGTAGCTTTCTTAGCTTTCTTTCTTTTCTTTTGTAAGTGCTAATATGTATGTATTCTGATTCTTTGTTACTGCCACAATTCCAGTTGCTTGTCAAGAAGTACACGATGGAGAGAATAGCCGATATCTATAGGATTCATTGCTTGAAATGTCCAGAAGGATTGAAAGGAAGTGAGGAATACTTCTTTATTCCTCGGAGGATATTGAGATGCTTCTATGATAAAGATTTCAGGTAAACATAAAAGTAATTGGCAAGCGAAAACTAGATCAGACCATTCAGCAAGAACTGCATGAGTTATTCTAATATTACCTTTGCAATGTCAAGCTCAATGCAAACCCCCAGCTCTTCAGGCTCATAATAACATTGAAGCCATATATGTCATATGGATTCTTTAATAAACTTTGAACATTTGAATCCTTCTCTACAGATCGGACACAGTTGAGGCTATTCTTTGTCTGTCATTGTTCCCATCCGAATTCTCGGTCAAGGATAAGGTGATAAACTGGATCAAGGTTTTCTCGGAATTTGACAAAGTTGAGGTTAAAGCTCTAGAGAAGATCCTGGAGCAAAAGAAAAGGTTTGATAGGAGTGCTTGGGGCAGATATTTTTTTTTAATATTTGATTCCTTCCGTTGTGTATGTATTAGTTACATATATGGACTTCCTAATGACCTGTACATCCTGCAGATTACAGCAGGAGATGCAGAGATATCTATCCATCAAACAGACAAATCAGGTCTCACAATCTAATATACTCGGTACTGATGATTTTATCATTGTAAAATGAGATGCTAAGTTACTGTTACTGTCAATTTTCTGTTTTTTTGTTGTTGAAATGCAGAGTAATAACACTACAGACATCCAGAAGAAAGTTACTTTTAGCTTTCGCACTATGTCGCGTTGTTTCACAGATTCTACACAAGCAGAAGAAAGTCTCAATATTCTTGATCAGTTAAAAGATGCCGATGTTTGGAAGATATTAACGAGTCTACTTCATCCAAGCACGACCTGTTTTCAAGCGAGTAATTATCGGGTAGTGAATCACTTCTATCTTATCCTCTTTGTTGTTCCTTCCTTATAAATTATAAGAAAGAGGGCATATTGTTATGATTTAGGGTTTCTTGAGTAACATTATTCTTTTTTAGGATGATTTGCTAAGGATCCTGGGTGAGAAGCATCACCTATATGAGTTCCTGGGCATGCTGTCCATTAAATGCTCGTATTTACTTTTCAACAAGGAGCATGTGAAAGAAATCCTTTTAGTGACGGAACATCAGAAATCAACTGGAAATTCCCAGTCACTTCTGGCTTGCATGAACATTCTTGTGGTATGATGTCTCATTCTCTGCATCTCTGATCTTAATATTCAGTGATTGTATGCCCGTGCAGCATTTACGAGTGTGCTCTTGGACAGAATGTCTTGTAACTTCTAAATGAGTGTCCAACTAATAGACGTTCAGTAAATTAAACAAGAAAATGTTACCCAAAAGAGAAAGTAAAACACTATTGATGTACTTGAGTTCATTCACGGGATTGGCATCTTGCATATTTTGATAGTGTATGAAGAGGACATAGAGATTACAAGGCTAATATTACTGACAATATTATCTGAGGGCCATGATCAATCATGATAGAAGCTGCCAGACACCCCATAAACTCATATGTACTACCAAAGTTTTGACTGGCTCCAAATCAAATTCAGTGTTAGAAAAATACTTAATTGGGAAAGACATTTTCTTGGACATGATACCGTCGATTATGGTGGTGATGGTAAGTTCTGTCACCTTAAGAATAATGAGTATACACCTTCATGTGGGTAGGATTAGCTTACCAAAAAAGTTTTGTTGCAGAGGAATCCTATAATTGAAATGTGTTTAATGAGGATTCTTGGAATTAGTCTGCCTATTACAGTTTGTATACTCCCCTGAGTTTTCTGCTAAGAAATTAATCAAATAAGAAGTAAGATTTCATGCATATGAACATAGCTCAATCACATCTTCAATTTTATTCCCCCCCCTCCCTTTCATATATATGTAGTGAAACCGTCCTGCTATTTGAGAGCTGATGGATCACACATTAATGTGTATCATTCCTATGTATCAATTTTCTTTACAAATATATGTCATAAGTTTCCCTTCTTGATATTAAATAAAGAGTAGAAGGTTCAGCTGCTCACTTGTTTTTCATCTTTTTCGATATGTCTAAATTTATGAACAAATCATTTCAATCACTTAGCTTTAGAAATGTACTATTTGCTAACGAAAACCTCAAGAGATGCTTTCATCATTTTACATGTGTGTTTATTTTGAAGAATCCTAACTCTTTGTCCTCCTTTCGTGCTCCCTTAATGGATGACATTAGTTCCTCAACTCTTAGCAACAAAGATCTGGCAGTTGAAACTTCTACAAAATTTACTATTAAGAAGCAGTTGGAGCTTGATAATCAATGGTTAATTGATTGCAAACATAATAGTCAATATCTAGCTATAGCTCAATGACGAAACCAGAGTCGTACATGTGTGTAGTCGAGCCCGGGCTGGAGAAATTTTTGCTCGGTTCAGTGACTTGTCGAGCCACCTGCTTGGCCAAGTTCAGTGCTGACTCACTCAGCCGAAATTCAAGCTTGCTCTCTTGATCAATGAGTCATCTGAACCTCGAGTTCAGCCTAGTGAAACATTATTTAACATTAAGGCATGTTATTGAGTTATTGTTATTGTTGTGGTGAAATCATCATATATAGATGCAAAATGAGTTCTAGGGAGTATTATTTTTAATTGATATATAAAATAATGATATACCAAGCCTATCGAATCGGCTAGACGATCTTTTATAAGTGGAGGGAGTAATAAAAAAAGATTAGTACATTGATGGTGAATCGGAAGGCTTATTCTTCTGCTGACAATAACCTGAACACTCTTTCTCAAGTTTTTACTTGATTGATGCATTTAGTTCTCAAGTACATTGACATATCTGCTTTTATACTATTGCTTTTTTCATGGGTTCAGAGTTCGAGTTGTCCAATTTTTTTTTTTATGCACTCTACTTCAAAATTTACTACCCTAACCAACAGTTGCATGATATTGGTCTTTTGGCTGCTTAACTACTATAATTGCAAAAGATGGTTACAAAGCATCTATAATTTTTAACATCTAAAAAACACTTAGGTTGATTTAACAATATAGAGCAAATCAGCATTCAAACGTAAAAAATGTAAGTGATACTGTCCCGCCATTAGATTCTCACCTTATTATATTTTCTTTAGAAATTTTCATCATTTATGGATTCACTTAGCTTTTGGAAGTGTTACTTCAAGGCGGCGTTTATTTTTTGATTATCTTAGTCTGTTATAAAACTACAGATCCTTGCACGCTTCAGTCCTTTGCTTCTCAGCGGGATTGAAGAGGACTTGATACGTCTTCTAGAAGATGAAAACGAAATAATTAAAGAAGGTATTCTGCATGTCCTCGCAATTGCTGGTGGAGCCATTCGTGAACAGCTAGGAGTGTCCACAAGGTTGAGGAAACAGAATCTCATTCTTGCTCTCAAGTTTATTATTTATTAGTGATGCTTTATGTTATGTTTGCAGGTCACTGGACCTTGTACTCGAGAGGATATGCTTGGAAGGTAACCGACGGCAGGCCAAATATGCAGTTTATGCTCTTGCTTCAATTACAACAGACGATGGGCTCATGTCACTCTCAGTTCTATACAAGGTTGGCCAAGATTATATATCTTCTATAGTCTACAGATAATAAGCTCTGTTATGCTATTTAGATTGATCTTTATATTTGGTCCACATAAATTTATATTTTTTAACTATGCAGAGGCTTGTAGATATGCTTCTGGAGAAGTCACATTTGCCTGCAGTACTACAGTGTTTAGGTTGTATAGCCGAAACTGCCATGCCAGTTTTTGAGACGCGAGAAAATGAGATTGAGGGATTCATAAAGAAGAATATTTTAGAATGTGGCCAGGTATGGTTTTCCCTTGGAGCTCGCTCACCGTATGTGATTTCTCTTTGAAATTGATCTCTAACCTTCCCCTTTTTGGGTTGATATCCTCTAATTTAGACATCGCAACATATAGAGAACACATCTTGGGATGAAAGAAGCGAGATTTGTTCTCTCAAGGTATTTTTCAACTCTCTCAGTGTAATATCCTAGATTCTATGTAGACTCAAATGCCATCACAATTAAGGAATCTTGAATGTTATATTCTGAATTAATCTTAACTTTGGAATATTCTATGGTGTTGATCATTTTTAATAGATTTTTGGCATTAAGACAATGGTCAACAGCTTTTTACCAATCAAAGATGCACATCTTCGCATGGGAATCGATGATCTGATAGGAATTCTTAAGAACATTCTCCTCTTCGGTGATATTTCAATCAACAATAAATCAAGGTAAAATGTGAAGTTCACCTGGATTTTTACTACATTACAGTTTCTATAGATATCTTATCTCATTATTATTATTGAAGTTGCCGTAGATGCTCAGACTTTCTGCTGTTGCATAATTTGCAGTTCTGTTGATAGTGCTCATCTGAGGCTTTCTGCGGCTAAATCTATTCTTCGTCTTTCAAAGCACTGGGATCATAAGATTCCGATTGATGTTTTCTATCTTACTTTGCAGATTTCAGAGGTGAAGCATTTACTTGAGTTGTATTAATTTGGCCTAATTCTGGTTGTTTTAATAATTTTATTCGATTTTCTGGTTCTTCTTCGATGATGACATATGGATGTGCTACTATTTGATATATTATGATGCTTAGTTCCCCTTTACCCATTTAATTACCCTTGATGGTTTAGGTATTTTGTATTTCATGTGCCCTACTAGTTAATTGTTGGACATCTATATATTATTTATATCATGACAGTTTTACATAGTAACCTTATGTTGAATTTGCCCTTCCTCCTTTGGATTATTTAGCCTGGTTTCCCTGAAGTCAAGAAGCTGCTTCTGAACAAAGTCTACCAGTACATTAAGGATCGGAGACTGGACCCAAAGTATTCTTGCGCCTTGTTTCTTGATCTTAGTGCACATCAGCATAATCCTGAAGAGGTACTGGTTGTACCTCTTAATATGTTTACTTATATTTTTGTTTCGTGTTTGGTTTAGAGAGGAGGATATCAAATATTCTGATCCCTTCTTATATTACCACATTTACATTTCCAATTAAGAGATACATGTCCCAAATACACTAATTCTTATAGTTATGTAATGGAAAATTTTGAGTGCTTAATGAAGACTTGTACTATATGCTTGGATTATGTAAATTACTTAAATTTTGCTACAGACTGCAGAGAAATCAGCAGCAGACCTGTCCACTTGGAAAGTCGTAGTTCTCTTTCGGTGGCTTAAAGAGATCCATTTCTGTTGATCAGATGTATGACAAGATTACTTATCCCTGTTTCATTTTGCAGACTAAGAATAATCTCAGCGAGATAATTCAAGTATGTGAGCAAATGAAGTTACTCCAGAGTTCTGCACCAACTGATGTGTACACTCCTGCGCTGTATCCAGAATACATTCTTCCATATATAATCCATGGTCTTGCCAATCATTCTACATTCCCGAACATTGATGAATGTAGAGATGTCAAAGCATTCGAATCTATGTACAGGTAGGTCTTATTTTCTTCAAATGATTATATTTTGTGCTTGTAAGCAGTAACACTATTCTATTTGTTGTTCCTCATATTTTTCCATGTCACCGCTAATGTAACAATGCTCTGTTTGAAAGTACAGTATTTTGGTTTCCTCATGCAGCGATTTAGTTATAATGTTATTAAGTGTATTGTGCTGTAAATATTGTAGTCCCCTGTTACAATCGGGCTATTGGACTATTGTTACATTGGCTGGAAAGAGATCTTTTTGCGGCCCCGCTGTCCAAATAGTTTTTTGCGAATCTCTTGAAAATGTAAATCTAGGAAAAACGCGTCTTCCAATTTTCCCTCATAGTTGAATGACCTCCCTGTTATTCTTGTCATTATTAACTAATTCTCTTATTTCTGACTTCACCTTCACCCTCAATGCACAACATGATGCCCCAATTTGTCTGAAGAGGCTCTCGTCGAACTGGGGTAAGAGGGTGGATTTTGTACAGCCTTACTCCTGTGATAACAGGAGGCTTGTTTACGGATTGATCCAAGATTAAGTGCAAAGATTATCTACTCTACTTCAATTATATGCAAGAGCCAGAAAAGATAAAATATTTGACTCCATAGGACATTAAAATGTGCGTCATTATATTTCCCTCCAGAAATGTCCCGACCTTTAACCTTCTTTTTGTTTAATTTAATTTTATTATTTTATTATTTTCAACTATTTTCCCTTTATACTCCTCCCACAACAGGATGTTTGCTAGGATATAAAGTAGATTTAACAAACCTCAATTTTTCTCAATAAAGTAATAATAGATCATTTAATTATGAGAGGCGGGAGCAGTAAATAGCCTTGGTGAAGGATGCAGTAAGTAAGAATAAGTTTGGACCTCTTATTTCCGATGGAAGAACCATGATGGGTAGATATCATGACATTAGTTAGATTCCCACTATATTTTTTGTGAATTTATTTGATTTGCTGCCTATTTTTCATGGTGGTTGTTATAGGTAATTCTCCTTTATTTTCTATATCTTTGTATATGTTTTCAATTTCAATCAAATGGGCATGTAAAGGACCAAAAAAGAAAGAAGAGTAGAAGATATCCTTATAATGAGGAGCAATCTTTTTTGGACAGTTCAACTTAAGTGGTAATTTGCTGCTTATCCTATACTTCGCTGCTTATCCTATATGCCCGTTGGAACTGACAAGAGGAAAGGAACATCTGTCACCATTTTCACATTTGTGTTCGGTATATCATGCCATCATTTGAGTTCTCTTGCTAGCAAACTGAAATAGGGTGCATCTGATTTTTCTAAATTAGCTTCTATGATCAATTCGGGTCTAAAAAAATTTCCTCTTAAAATTGATTTTATTGTTTCATTCTCCAGGCAACTGCATTTCTTCCTGTCAATGGTGTTGCACGTTGATGAAGAGAGCAAGCCTGAAGCTATAACAAAAATAAACAAGGAAACCCTGTCTGTCATAAATTCAATTTTTCGAAGTATCAAGCAATCAGAAGATGCTTTTGATGGAGCAAAAACCAAGGTTTTAGCTTTCCAAATAATGACGTCCCCCTGTCTTTAATCTAATCGTTAATTTTCAATATGGTTTTATTACGTGAACATCACTTAACAAAGAAACTACTCCCTCTATCCCTATTTGATAGGGTCATTTTCCATTTATGGAAATCCCTAATTTAGTTCAAATATTTGGAGGGAAAATTTATGTTTGTGAGTTGAATTTGAAATTTTATTAATGTTTGTGCCAAATCAAATGTGCCTATCAAAAAAGGATGGAGGGAGTAAGAAAATTTGAATTAAAAAGATGAATCGCATGCTGATGTATTCTCTGTTCCATTTCTTATTTCTAATGTGTAGAAATCATGTTACACAGAATTCGTATGGCATGTGCGAACTTGGATTGTCTGTTATTAAATGCTTAGCCCCAAACAATGATGATCTTCTTGACATTAGAGAATCACTGTGTTTACCTCCAATGCTATATAAACCAAAGGAGAGGAAAGAAGGGGATGAGCAGGTATGTCGCATGGCTTGTCTTTTTTTCCTTACTTTGACCATTAGCCTGAAAATGCTCATTTAATGTTGGTTGGCTATCTATCGGAGATACTGATGGCTTAATGTTAATAAACTACTATTATTGAATCAAGTTACCTTTCTTTAAGTGAATATTAGTTTGTCTTGAAAATCTGTTATTTCTTCTGGTTCCCAGCTCAACTACTTTTTTTTAACAACAGGATTCTGATACTTCTACCTCATGCCTGTATGTTTGGTTCAAGTAGCTGATACTTGAGCTAGCTTGTTTTCTGTATTATGTGTTAATGTATGCATCCTCCATCATCACTATAGTGGTTTCAATAATTGTACTATCCTTACCCTGATCCCTGGCATTTCCATATCTGCTAGCTCCCCATTCAGTAATTAGATATGTGAGGATGAAACAAAGCAGAATCCTTGATGTGATAACACAAAATTGTATTATATTTGTTTCACTGCTTGTCTGAACCATATAGAACAATACACTGCAATTATCTGCTAACCTTGTTATATCTGAAATCGACAAAAGTTTATTTGCATCCTCATGAATTAGTGCTTGTACGATTGATATGTTTGAGTACTTAATATCCAGTTCGTCATATATGGACATTCTTACAAGGAAATAAACTGCTTCAGGCTCCATCAATTATACTTAATGGATACCATACTTGAGTGATAGCAAACAATTTGAAGGTCGCAACTCACAAGTAACTGACTACATTAATTCTCTTTCAAACATCGACATTATTTTGTAATTGCTACAAGTATACTTCTCATGTAAATCCTTGTAATTGAGCTAGATTGATCAATATGTTTTGATGTATTTGATGTTTAATGACTGTAGACTATAGAAGGATGGAGCTGGCTGGCTGATGCAAAGATCTTGGCCCACTTTGAGTCGCTCAAATTTGAGTCTAATGCAACTGTATGTTAGTTCTCTCCAATAACATTACTCACCACTGTGAATGCCTTGTAAATTAAGCCTAATCTGTTTATACAAATTCATTTGCTAGATTGCTCATGAAATTGTGGGGGATGATATGGACAGTGAAACCGAAGAGAATGATTTTCCATTGAAAAAGATGATTAAGCGCCTTAAAGCTAAGGGAGTGAAGAGCAGAAAAAAAATCAGCAATGAGGCTTCACTTGCTCTTGCAGGAAATGAAAGTGATCTTGATATATTAAAAATGGTCCGAGAAATAAATTGTGATGGTATGGAACTCAATTCAATGTTCGAGTCCAGCAATGGAGATTCTAGGAAAAGTAAAAATGATAATGAGGCGGAAAAATGTAAAAGAGTGACAAATGAATTGGAAAGTGTTTCTGTACCGAAACGCAAAAGATCGTCATCTGCTGAGGCTCTTAAATTCTCTTCCCGAAAGGGTTCTAGAACACCAAAGAAGAACGCTGATCTAGGTGATGTGGCCTTGAGTGAATCTATTAAAAGAGATGAAGACATGAGCAGCAGTTCAGATGGACAATCTTTACAAGAAGATAGGAGTGGGCCAAGTGAATCAGATTTGCTGCTATCCTGTATGAAAAAAAGCCCAAGTATGTCATCAAAGCTGAGAAGAAATACTGATAAGGATTCTGCGACGCCTAAATTTACAATTTGTTGGGAGAAGGATACTAAAGTCATAGTTAGTGGTGACACTGTTGAGAAGGTAACACTTCTACAACTGCACTTGATTTGATGTTTGCTTGCCTGGAGTAATTTATAGGTTCTCAATTTATCCACCTTTAATTTTTTCTTGAGATGCAACAGAACCCTGAAAAAACAATTGATGGGAAAAGAACCCAGCAAATCAGTGATTCTAAAACTGAGTTCATCAAGAAACAGGAAAGGAGAAGTTTAACTGGGCTGGCAAAGGTCAGTGACCATATTCACTTACTAGGCCTTCGACATGTATGTACATTGAAATGTTTTATGTTCCTCTAACAATTGAGTGGTATCACTTAAATCTACTACTCCCTCCATCCCTAAAAGAGTGTAAAGTTTGCTTTTTTCATGGTCAAAGACTAACAAACTTTACAATCTTGATTGACATACAAAACTTTGATTTGAATCAAAATTATCAAGTTAATAGTAAAGTGTGTTGAAAATACTACATATTGATATATTTTTCCCGAACAAATATATAACACATTAAAAGTTAATTGAGTTCAAAATTGAAAAAGTCAATTCATTAAAATCAAAATGTGACAATCTTTTAGGGATGGAGGGAGTAATAGATTATGTTCTAACGGATAATTATTTCAACCATTTTATTCGTAGTGTGGATACATATTTACAAAAATATTTTGTATTTTATATTGCTGATAAATTATTGATTCTATGCTTTTCCCTACCAATTATTACTTGAAGCTGAAGCTAAGTCTGAAATTTGGATAGGATTCTGGCATTGGTAGTACTGAATTTGTGTCCTCGAGATGAGTTTATAACTGAAACTAATGATGAATTTTGTGTCCTCGAGATGAATTTATGACTGAAACTAGTAGATCAAATAATTCGATATGATTCAGAGCTATGCTAATATAGTAACTTTCGGAACGGAGTTGTTTACAGATTTTGTACACGCTCCTATAGCAGCCAGCTTTGTGCTACTTTACAGGCTGGAAGAAATGAATTTTTTTGTCATCCTCTATATCCAAATTTAGGTGGTATATTGATCACTCAATTCATATTCACCTTGTATTTGTTGGTTAGTTGAAGTCAATTTTACTTTTAAGTGAATTAAGTATTGTTGAGGTGAAAACCCATAAGGCAGTCTCTACCTTAGAAATGGAAGGTGATGTGAGGGAAGCGAAAGGCGGCCCTAAGTGCTTGTGCTGAATTGGTTCATGCACCATCTTATACAAAGTTCAGTTATCAGTCACTGAATAATTGTATGCATTTATTCTTCAACTATATTAAACCGGCCTTTTCATTTTTCAATTTTCTGAAGTCAGTTAATAAGGCCATTTCATGTTATTTTATTTTTCCAACACAGCCATACAAATGAAAACGAAAAAATTTCCATTATGTAATAATGTCACAACTCAAGTAGTTAAAAAGAAAAAGAAAGAATCTACAGGTAGCCAACCATGTTCTTTCCTCAATTTTTGCCTAATATACATTTCAGGTTTTCAGATGTCAGTTCTATCTAACATCACCTTAGAGTGTTAAAGTTGATGGATGAAGTGCTATAGTTTTCGCATAAATACAACTTGGTGGGTTACAGTGTACATCACTCTTTGTGAACAAGTTAAGTTTTGCTTGGAACAACCAGGGGTTTAAGGTTTTGGTTGTAGATGACACCACATTTGTGAGAGTTGATAGATGCAGTGCTACAATTTTTGATAAATAAGAATTGTGCTTAAATCGAACTCATTCTTTGCGAACAGTTTAGGTTTAGCTTTCTATACTTGTAAGGGTGCACACTGTAATAGGTTTAAAATAAGTAGAGGTGTGACGTTTAGTTCAGGCTTTGCTACTTTGTTGGTAGAATAAGTGGAGTGGAAGTATAGTGGAGGGTGTAGACTATTCCATCTCAATCTATGCCCCTCCAGAAGAAGGCTGGCAAATGTTGTTGTCTTCATCTGATCATACTGCGCTCACATTATGTTGTCTGTTGACTCTAGTTTAGAAATACTAGTAGAATCTGCATGATAAAGTAGTCTATCTTATCAATATAACCCAACAAATTGAAGTAGAATATGTAACATTCCTTGACTGGACCAAACGACTGAGTTATGAGGCTCCTTCCTTCCTTCCCCTTGGTCGCTTTTCATGGAACCAACAAATTCTTGAGTGAGTGTTGGCTTATATATATTTAAATTAAATGTAGATAGACCCCCTTAAGAAGTGAGCATGAACCAGGAAACCAGAGAAACCTTTGCAATAATCTCAAACATGGATTTCAGGAATTATTAGTTGTGAGGAATTAAGCACCAGAACTTTCCAATGTTTTTGGCTCAATGCATGCATCATTTGTTTTTTTTGTATTTGTTCCGTTCATTCTTGCTCCTTGATACATGAGTAAGTATTAGCATGTCAGATAAACATACATTCTAATTGCATACTTCCGCAGTATCTCCTTTCATGATTTCATCATTATAATCTTGTTTACCTTTTGTTCTTTCTCAGTGTACATCAAGGAGTGGTGTAGCCCCGACAGAAGACTTGATTGGATGCAGAATAAAGGTTTGGTGGCCAGTGGATAAAAAGTAAGTAGTATTATGTCTACTAAGAAACTATGTGATGACATTAGTTTGGATCTTAGAATCCAATACAATTAAAATATATCTTCAGAAGCTATTGGAAAATCAAATTAGTTGTCCCAAAGATTGGTGTCATGATTGAGTGAATACTGCTCATCAAAGCACTTACTAATGGAATATGTAACCTCGAATCATGAGATTTTAGCTTCTTAAATTAGTTTCCTACTCTACAGGTTTTATGAAGGCGTTGTGAAATCATTTGACAATCAGAAAAAGAAACATGTTGTGAGTCACTTTTTACTGTGTACTTCCATTTTCCATAGTGTCAGAGGTCACTATGATAGTGTCAGAGGTTACATCATATTTGTTGTTCAAGGTTTTGTATGATGATGGAGATGTGGAAGTGCTGCAATTAGAGAGGGAAAGGTGGGAGCTCGTTCTCAAAGGCAAAAAACCAGGGAAAGTATGAATTTTTTATATTGAATTTTCGTTTTGTTTAAGTGGTATCTAAAATCGCTGTAACCTTTGAGGTGTATCAAAATTTATTTGCAGGAGCCAACTACATTGAAGAGTCCGCGCTCATCAGGGAAGTAAGTATGAATATCTTAATTTGAGATTTTACATATTGGTTATCTTACTCATTCAGTTGTTTGTCGACTCACATAACATTAGAGTTATGTTTATTCATTAGATTGATCTGTGTATCAATGGTAATAATTGAACCATAACATAAATATTACATCTACTCATAGTGAACCTATGGAATGCCCTTCCTAGAACTGTTCTAATAGTTTGTCCTTAGTGCATTTATAACCTTACAATATGCTTGGTAAAACATTTCGCGCAAGGAATCTTATATATAAAATGCAAAAACCCCTCCAATTAGAATCGTTGTGGAAACTATAAAATCCTAAATACATATAATAAAAGTGTCCTGCCATATAGTTCATTGCCTGAATGAACTTGCAAATGTTACCTTTCTCTCCACAAGGAAAATACCAGTGTATAGACAAATGCCATAAATTGTAAGTAAATAAAATTAATTATCATTCCATGTTATGATAGCTTGAATGCCATATATGCCCGGCAATCGGAAATCTAATTATGCCAGTATGCATACTTGTTTTCTCGACTCCTGTTGTGGGTATGAATCTTTCATCTTTTTCTTTTCAGTATATGTGGCTTCTAGTGATTGAAACATTAATATATATCATTGGTGACACTTTCTGTGAAGTCAAACTTTGGGAGTATATCCACTTAGATCACTTGTGTTATTTGATGGCCTTACTGATCAATGATGTATCACTCCCCTTGCAATATTGTTCACACAATCACTTCTTACTGATATTTTACACACAAGGGCTCGTGAGTCGTGACTGCTAAAGAATGCATTTTGGTCTCTGCTACCATACAGCAGAATACATTGACAGTATTTGTAAAAGACTACCTTCTCTTTCCCAGTGAAACCAATTCGTCCCAAATTCATTATTGCAATAACCACAAAATGTTAACAGTTTAAGGTTTTCTTCTACTAAGAGGTCCTTTGCCTCATTGAAGAGTTGACGTGTGTTTTGATAGCAAGAAACCAATAACAATACTCGTGTAGTTTCAAAACCTTCCATCTTAACACTTAACACCATTACCATGTTGAAGATGAAAAATGATTAGGTGACCGATATTTCACTAAAAGTGAAACATCAGGGTTCAAAAAGGTCTCCAAAAATAGCATTGGTGATCTACTTGGAAATGAGGCAAAACAAACGTGAGCAACAAGGTCTTTTCCCTACTATTAGTGGAATTGCCTGTAATTCAGCTTTTTTTTTTCTTGGTGATGACCAATTTAGAGATTATTTCAAGGCATAGATTTTTGTTCATCATTAAGTACTAGTATTTTTGAATGAACAAAAAGAAATAGCAGTATGCAAGCCATGTCATAGAGAAAACTGCAGTATGTGTTCCATTGTTTGGTGACTCCTTATATGTGTAACCTGGTGTTAATGCTAGTGTCTGGAATAGAATAACTTAATTTAATACTCACTCGGTCATGTATGCAGATCTGCTGAGCAGAAGAAGTCATTTACTGGGTTGAGGCAAAAAGAAAATACTTCTGAAATGTTAGTTTTACTATACATTATTATATACTTGGCATTCTCTCTTTTCATGTTATTAACCTGTGCTTTTGAGTTGAATGGCAGATCTCCACCATCTCCAGCTAAGCGAAAAAGAACTCCAAGGAAAAATTTGAAGCGCGGAAAAAATTGGATTTCAGAAAGCAAAGGAGTTACAATGAGAAGAAAGATCTGGGAACAACAAGCAATGTCTTCTGATGATGATTTATGCTCAGGTCATATAATAAACCCTTGAAGTCTGATTCGTTGCTTCCTTCAAGCTGAAGGGACTTTGTAGTCTATTTGTTCTTTAAATTACCTTGTTTTTCGTGAGTTGATAAAATTTTCTGCCTATAAGAAACAAGTGCCAGAGTTGTCGACCATTCTGTTTCCTTTTTTCAGTAACCTGCCAATATCATCATAACAAGTACTATAAGTTTTCAATCTTTCTACTAATGGGATGAGTGAGAAAGTCATCAGAATAGTTAATGTTACTAGTGATGGAGAACCTTAAGCAGTAACTTCAGCACAGGATGGTATTGTGATTTGTGATTGAGATCTCAATAGTTGAGAATTAGAACTTGAGATCATTCTACTCATTTTTACATTCAGTTCTCCAGTGCCACCACGCTTAGGTGGGAGCTTGTTCAAAGGCATTGGGGTCCGAACTTAATCTTATTATATTGCCTTGTTTTGTTGGCATTATATACTTCAGTAATAACTTCACATTAGAATAAATATTTGATACATAAATTAATGGTTCACTAAAATTTATTGAAGTACATAAACTCTCACCAGAATTGATAAAAGTCCATTGTTATATTTACTTTTTCGGAATATTTCAGGTCATAAGCTGAATAATGATAGAGTAAAAAGGGGTGCCAATGAAGAGGGGAACATAAACGGAGGGGTGGAAGAACAAGATGTGGATAATGACAACAGTGATGTCATGGAATCTGAGGAACAACTGTTAACGGAAAGCAGATGTGATGAGGACATAAAGGGCTCCCATAATTTTCATGGATCTGATGAAGTTTCTTCCTCGGATCATAAATCTGATTTGGAGGCAACAAGTGCAGATTCTGGAGAGGATAAGTCTATTGAGTCGGATTCTCCAGGCAGTCCAGGTGTAAATAATGATGAAGCAAACATCTCTAAAAATGATGGTAGTTCTTTTTCTTCAGAGTCTGCAGATGCAGATCTCTCTGATGATGAGCCCCTGGTATGAAATAGCTGCTAACTTTCTTATTGAAAATGAATCACTATTGTTTGTCACCTGTTTAACTTTATAGCAAATACAGAGCACATGGAAGCATCGAGTGAAGAAATCAAACTAGGCCACCTAAGCTGAACAGATTCGTGTTACTAGTGAACAGCTGGTGAAGTTGATCACCGCGTGACCAATTTGGTGTTGATTCTAGAATTTCGACATTGTTGTATGGTATGATGTTTTAATAAGCCAAGTACAGTTGCCTAACACCACGTTCAAGTTGTGAAATGCAGTAGTTTGGAAGTGGTGTAGATGTATGCATCTGGTTTGTGATCAATGCATAAGTCGAGCTGTTTTTAGGAGCTGCAGTGTTACCCCAGAATTAGGTTTGATATGCAGTTGTACATTGTAATGTTGTACCAATTTACAACTTGCACCTGAACTTGTAGTGAAGCTTGGTCTCTGAAAAAACATGTGTTCGTTGTGCTCTGAATTGCTTTCTCTATGGTGGATCGTCGCGTGCAAATTCCTTTAAAACATCATTCTGGTGAACATTACTGGTAGGAATTATTGTATAAGATTGTTAAGACTGTTATATTAACTATTAGGCTTTTTAGTTAGCCATTTCGAATTTGTAAGCCCAGATTGTGGGATATGACAACAATCTCAGGTAGATTTTTAAACCTATATACTCGAACTTCCTCCCAAGTTGGATTTTTGAAATCATTTAAAGAAGTGTTAAAATCAAATTTTAGCTCTTAACCATTGGTATATTTGGTTTTACATAAATGAGATCAACTTCAACCAAACAGCATACAATCACATCAAGGAGAGGAAAAACTATGCAATCATTCCCATTTGTGCCTGCCCTGGAAATTTTGCAAATTTCGATACTAATTGTGTAGTCATTCCCATTCGTCCCACGGATGCTAAATTCACACCGAAGCGATAACAAAAAGAGGAAAAATTATTATTCTAGCCATCATACTTGAAAGTATAGTGTTTGAGGAAGTTTCATTTAAGGGCAAAATAGTTATTTCACATAAATTTTTTAACTGTTTCCTTATGCCTTGTCGGATTGATTTGTCCCTTGGAAATTTTCAGCATTTCCATTGTTCAAATCCAACCCATCTTCAAAAATCACACCTCTGGAAGCTTCCACATCTTGACTATCGAAATTCTTTCCATTTTCACCATTTTTGGAAACTTTTGAAGTTTCTTTTACTTTCTTGCCCCAAATCCTGCAACCCATTGAGTAGATTTGGTCTTAGCCATGTTGTGGTACTTTTGTTTAAGCTTCTTAGCTTGGAACTTATCTTTGTTTGGGTGAATTTTTTCAAAAATAATAATCAATTTTAATTAATTCATCCCACCATTACCCCCATTTTTTTTTGGTTTAAATCTTCGATTGGGACTTACGTGTTAATTAAAGCAAACTTTGAACAATACATATGAATGAATTTTGGGATGGAATATCCAAAAAATAAAACTAGAGTACTTAAACTTAAATCCTATCTAAATCGAGGGACCACCCCAAAAAAAAAAAAACAATTACAAAACCTAACTGAAATAAAAAAGACATCGTTCGAAAACCCTAAGAAATTAAAATGGGACTGTTTCCATTGTGTTTGACGAAATGCTTAGCTTGAGTCACCTTGCTCCATGTCTGGTTTGTGGTAAAGCAGACTTTTCCAAATGAATAAGTCCCTTCATGCCAGCATCTTCCATGTCCGCTTCCCAAATGAAATCTTTATACTTCTTTAATGTATGTTTTGCGATCCAGACAGCAACGAGGTTCCTTTCACGATAAATGTGTGCAATGGATGATCCAGATTCTTTAAGCAGAGCTGCAATTTGTATGATTCTATTACTCCTCTACCAATAAGTAGCCTTTTCATTAAAGAATTCCACTCCTGATGCTTCAATATTTGCCTTGTCCTCAATCCATTCTCCTTCCTGCTAAATACCACAAATAGCTCTCTTCTTCCTCTTTCTTCTCACATAGTTGTGATAGAAAGCACTATTTTTTATCACCTTGCTGTAGCCATTTGTACCCACTCAACTGGCTCAAATAGTCCTCCTCAATAGCTAAAGCTCTCAAGTGTTTGACCTTTTCTTTGTGTAGAGCCTCTCTATCAGCAGGGAGGAAGCTTGATTCAAAGATTGCCTCACAATTCCTGACCTCTTCCACAACAACATCCACATTAGAGAATACATTCCCAAATGTCTCCTTGTTCCATTTTTTTACAAAATTATTCAACCATTTCAATTTGAAACCAATTGAGAAGAGAGGGTCTCCATCGACAGGCTGCCTCCAATTGTCCTCCATAGCCTTTAGAAAACCATCATGCCTAAACCATATTTTTTGAAATTTGAAAAATCCCTTTGGTCCTTCACTAGGCCTACTACTTTGAATAATCATGGGGGCATGGTCTTATTGAGTCTTGGCCAACTTCTTAACCTTTAGACAAGGGTATAGCTCCCTATAGTGTTGATTGATCAAAACTTTGTCTAGTCTTTTAGAGATCATACCATTTGTCCAAGAGAAGGAGAGTCCTTTATAGCTAGTGTCCTCAAGTCGACTATTGAGAATGCAATCATTAAAATCTTCCATAGCTCTAGGGTCTAGTGCCTTGCACCCACCTGCTCAGAATGGCCAGAGATAGTGTTGAAATCACTCATAACTATCTAAGGTAGAGATGTATTCGAGGTGTGCTGCAAGCCAGCTCATAACAATCTTGGTGTATGTATATTACGTGAGGCATAGACTGGCGTAAGAAGAATTACTTCCTTGCATTGTAGAGAGGAAATCCTCGCATTAACATACTGAACATGATCTTCCATAATATCAACCTCTATATTATCATTCCAGAAAAGCCAAATTTTATTACTAGTGTTAGCAAAACAACCTTCAAAATTTAATTTTCTTCTGTAGTAATCAACTTTCTTGGGGGAAATAATCGGTTCTTGAAGGACAAGCAAATCAATTTTATGTGTCCTTTTCAAATGTTTGAGTCTCCTACACATGGGCACATTCCCCATCCCACTTAGGTTCCAGCATAATATATTATTATTCATTTAAAGGAGCATGCCTCTCCTTCTCCATAACTATTCTTTGTGATTGACATGCACACTCGTAACGAGTCTACTAAAGAACATACAACCATAATCATGATCTCAAAGTTAAATAAATGCATAACAAGCGCCCAAATAAGCACTACACCGCTAACAACACTAAGATTATTCAATCCCCATAATAACTAAACAACTCACCAACTCAACAATATCAACTAAAAAATTCAATCAACTCAATACGATCAACTCAACAACTCAATCAATCTAACTCAATCAACTCACAACGCAATCAATTCAATACGAACCCGTATTCTACAACTAAGCGCCAATCAGAATCAACCTCAACCCCGTTAAGTGAGAAACTTACGCCTACGACATGCTCTTAAATATCACACTCGTGAACGAGGCAAAATACATCACACTCATACCGACGTACAAGGCCACTACATCACGCTCATACCGAAGTACAAGACCACTACATCACGCTCATACCGAAGTACAAGGCCACTAAACCGGGTAATACAACTCATCCTACGCCAACAACCCATAAACAACTCATCTAATGTCAATCCAACCCACAAACATCCCCTAATTCCCCAAATGATCAACACAAATTGAAATCAACTCAATCATACACAAACAATCAACACAAACATACGTAGATAACACGCTCAATTATCATCAAATTCAACACATTCACGAAAGTAAATTAATCTACACCTCATGGAAGTTAAATACTCACCTGGCTAACACATGAACGCCTCGCCTAATCAATCTAGGGTGTCAAGCTTCACGCCCACGCCTAATCACAAACATTCGCAAAATACAATTACTACTTACTACAATCTTAATCCCATTTTAGTTTCCACTTAACAATTCCATTTTATATTTAAGTCAAAAATTACTCAACTTAAGGTTTCAACTTAACCCTTAAACACATGAAGCTTTTATTTTCCAACTCTCAAGTAATAATATTTTAATTATCAACTTAACAACTCTTAGGTAAATATTATTACGCAAGCGCTTAAAACGACTAATAAAACGACAAAATCCCAACCACCCATTGAGTTGATAAAAACAAAAATCATCAAAATCAAAATATAAAAAACAAAAATTGGAATCTGAAATAATTGAAACAATTGTGTTTCATAGATTTTTTCAACTATGTTCGTTCTAGTCTCAATCTAAATCGAAACCTCCATCTCAAAATCCATTCATTTGCTCTCAAAATTCAATTCTCCATTGAGTTGATTTTCATAAGGTAAAGGTATCGAAGATATATAAGAATTTCATGCTTTTTCTATGGGCCATGATTCTCGAGGAATATGTCCAACAAAATGATTACAAGCTTGTAGGTTATGCTTAAAATTCTTATTCTAGCGACTCCACCTTCAAGATATCTAAAAAAATTCAAGCTTGCAGTTAATGTTTTCGAGTTTACAAATTTTGGGTGCGTTGAAAATTGTGTTAGGTCAAATTATGGTGGCAGGGAGAGTAGAAGGAACCTGAGACAAAATCTATTGGAAGTGTTTATTGAAATAAGCTAGACCCAATAAAATAAATAAATATATAAATAAATGATGTCATATTAGTTAGGAATTGTCAGTGGTTATCCGTACCATTTTATCCTTGGCCTTTAAGATAGTCACCACCCCTCCTAACATACTTATCTACTCCTATGTAAGAAAACAAAAAGAAAAGAACCCCCAAATAAACCCCTTCCCTACCGTAAGCTTTTTCCCTCACCTCACTCTCAACATTTTTTTATTTATTTTCATTTATTCGTCATCTCCATAGTTTTGGACTAAAGTTGAACACAAAGGAAATATAATAAAGGTACA
This sequence comes from Lithospermum erythrorhizon, assembly GCA_019722365.1. Classification (NCBI taxonomy): domain Eukaryota; kingdom Viridiplantae; phylum Streptophyta; class Magnoliopsida; order Boraginales; family Boraginaceae; genus Lithospermum; species Lithospermum erythrorhizon. The sequence goes on from JADFUC010000289.1 coordinate 40,292, forward strand.
AACTTTATCAACTTTTCTTTTAAATTTAAAGTGCATGTTTAGTTTAATATTTTTGATATATTAAACAAAAATTTCGTTTATAAATATTGAATAAAAATATGAAGTTGATTTTAAAGTTCATATTTTATTTATTTAATTATTAGTTTAGGATTTTCAATAATAGAAAATAGGAAATAAATTCGTTTATCATATAAATAGTGTAAAGTTTTAATTTTTATGAAAGATCATGGTAAATTGAGTATAAATATAACTCATAAAGTTAACTTTCGATTTTATAAGTAATTATTTCGAAATTTTTAGTATCATTTATTTAAAACCGAAATAAAAAGAAAATAAATTGAATTTCTTGCTTTAAAACTAATGTTCAGATTTTATTATATTATTTAGTCGATTTTCGACCTTCTGTAATTATTTCAGAATTTTTGGTATATATTTGATATTTAATTCTTATTTATTTTATTTTTGGATAATAATTTAATTAAAAAGTATGAGAATATATTATCTCATTAAAGACTGGAGTTTGGTTAAATAATATGAGTTAGTAATTTAGTTATAATTGTTAATCATATTCTAAATAAATTAAAGAGCATCCTTAAGTAATATTTTGTATCCTATAACCTTATGAGTTGATATTGAGTAGGCGGTTGTGATTAGTGTTAGTGCATTATAGTTGGTCAAGTGTTTCGCTTGTCACGACCAATGCCCCGATGCATTTCAGAAGAACTATCAAGAGTCGGCTGCAGATCCTAATGCCAAGATTCCTGCATTTATATTTCCAAAGAGATCTCTGAGGATCTTGGGAAGATACGATTCACTTGAGCCTTACGCATGACATGTAAATCAAGGAATAAGATACACGCCTAAAAATGAAATGATTATATCAATCAAGATTTATTAATTGCAAGAAGGAAAGGATTCATTTATTATGTACAAGATGGAAGTTTTCGTTTATAGCAATATTTGCTATAAACGTTGTATGTGCTTACACTATATAATGACTTCTAATGCAGACGCATGACAAGCAAAACAAGAGTGTATTCAGATATCAGACAAGATGAAGCCAAAGCAGGATTTCAGTGTAGGCCGAATGTACTGAGGTTACTATAAACTCCATTAGACATTGTACAACCGTCTGCAAGCACCAAGTTACGCTTTATTCTAGTAAAAAGATATAGTTTACAGCATACTGTGATGTGAGTTGTGAAATGTAAGGATATGGTGTTAGTGTAGGGGTAACTCGAGCCATATTATCTGGGATTGAGTAGGAATAGTATGCAAGAGAATGGTGAGCATTCGAGTAAGATCTATTTGTAATTCTCGATTATATCAATCCTTCACCTGGGCAAATTGCCTCCTGCAGACGTAGGTGCTACCATGGCATCAACTGGTTACTAAATCAGAAGTATTTTTGAGTATTTTACTTTTCACGCTTGTTGCTGTCTTGTAGCTTATCGACAAGCCATGCCATTATCAGCAAGAGTCTTCCCGCATTGGCACAATTTCAATCAGACGTAGGGTACTCTATCTTATGTTGTTATAAGTGTAATCTTCGTAATGGTGGCTCTTGGTAGAAGCGAGGGTCAACCACTCGACCTCACTGCCCTCGACGCGAATCCACTATGCCTACCTGAAGGCAAGAATGACCGCGTTCCTAAATCACCGGATACGAACATGGAGAGTCGCACGTGTCGGACGGATCGCCCTATTGTCAACAACGGAGGTACTCACCATCGTTAAGAGGATGATCGAACCATCAAGAATAAAGAGCTCGCTTCCGCAAATGACAAGGCTAAGCGAATGCTGGCCTTCATCAAATGTTGACTTAAAATGTGTTTAAGCCAATTAGTATATGCACGAAGAGAACATATGGGATATATCAGAACCTCATACGAGGAACCTCGGGGCGTACGAATGTCGAGACTTCAGCTACTTCCAACTACCAGTTTGAAACTCTAAGAACGGAGGAGGATTTAGTCTAAACAATGGTATAATGTACAAGTCAAGAATATGGCTAATGAGTCGCTTGGTTCTAGGCTTAACCCGAACGATGAAAATTGGGCGAGGAAAAAATACTTTAACATTACCCAAAAGGTTTCGGCTTCATGCGTAACCGCCATTACAAGACACGACCATCATAAGAATGATTTAATTGATAGGAAACTTGGCCACATTCGGCACAACTCTCAATGAAGGAGCAGACAAGTAAAAATAAAGGTACTACGTTAAAGTCTCCCCTATGCATATAAACGATTTAAGACTGGGAGAAACCATAAACACGGGGCTAAGAACTCAACAAGACCCCTCAAAAGATTCAATAAGAGGCCCTTCAAGAATGTATGCCATTGATCTGGCTATCGGCGTAAACAACAAATGTAATGGAAGAAACCAAAGAAACCAAGGCAACTCCAACAAGCAGCTACCCGAGAAATCTAAAGAAATTCAAAGGTAGAGAATGAAGGCTTTGACACATCTCGCTGCACGTCCCAACTATCTCAAGAAACAATCCAGAAATTACTCCGCAACACTTAGTGATGCATTTAATCACATGACAAGCAGTCAAGTTAGCAACTTTAGAGTATCTAATCGGAGTCATAGAGCCATCCGGTCACCGATGTACCGCATGACTACAAAGGAAGACGAGGAAGACATTACGGAAGAATAAGTGCTTAAAAACTAGAAACTATCAGACACTAAACGGGCAGTAGCTAATCATGTCTATACAAAAGCTGACAGAGAACAAATTAAAGATCGGTAACGAGGAATTAAGAAAAGTGGGGGACTAGCTTCAAGATGAATAAATCCAATATTTGAATTCTCAAGTGAATGCACCGAATAAAGGGAGCATGATTTAACTCGCTACGATATATCGAAGAGATACTCAAGGTAAAAGAAAAGAGCGCACGGATAACATGCGAATCGGGTTTGACGTATGAAACCTGTCCAAACCATGATAAGAAACTAAATTCATTCAAAGAGGTTGACACAGTTGTCAAAGACAGTGTGAGAGCAATCGACCAGTGGAAGACATGTAATGAAAGAAAGTATGGTATCGGGTAATTATTACGGTAAAGCAAGTGGTCATATTGCCCCCCCACCGTTACAAATTATATGGACTAAAAAAGAAAGCAAGTATCAATCACACAAAAACTCAACGGGTCAAGTGAAAGTAAACATCAGAAGTCAAGAGCCTACACTCCTCAAGACATTAGTGTAATCAAGTCGGGTATTTTGATATTGACGCCACATACACATGTGCTGAGGCATATCTTACCCGCATATGCTCTTTTCAGCGCGTACTACGTGACTTTCGTGACGGAGGAAAAGGGAAATTATCGGCAAAAGGAGACCTTAAATGTTAATGAAGTATTCACCTTACTGACCGATGTCCTACTTGTCAAAGGTTTGATCAAGAATCTTATCAAAGATAAGCCGCTTATGCCATGTGGTACGGTTTTTTTCTCAGAGAAAAGAATGTACTCGTCAATGACGACGTGAAACACCCGCGATGTATGTGGCACGAGATCACCGAGCAATCAAGCAGACATTTGTGGAGCCCGCTCCAGCCACGGTAAGTAGAAAAGACGAGGATGCTTGAACTATGGCACAAACGCATTGCATTACTCAATTATAGAAATATTCAAAGAAATCGCCGCAGCTTAAGTCAGTCTCGAGGATACCTCCACTAAGTGAATGATAGAGAACGTGCCAGTGTCATGCCTGAAAATGTACTCAAAAGTTGTCACCCAAGGCTACAATGATGTAAATAACTGCGGTACTTTCGGGAAATGATGCCCATTGGATTTAATCGGGGCCTACGCAAAGTCAAAGTATGTGGAGGAAAGAGGTATGTATATGTGTGCGTGGATGATTTTTAGGTATACGCTGAAGTTTCTCGTGGACAACCGACATGTTTCAAAGTTGTAAATGACTTATTTTAGTCTAAAACGGTAAGGAACAAACCAATTGTCAGAATCGTGAGTCGACTATGGAAAAGAATTTGAAAATTTTAAATTCCTTGAGTTCAGACACAGTGAGGGAATTACTCATGAATTTCTCAGCCTCATAACCCCACACAACAAAATGGTGTAGTGTAGAGGGTGTTAATCGAACTATCCAAGAAATGGCACGTGTCATGCTTCATTCGAAGAACATTTCTCTAAAATTTTGGGCCGAGGCAATCAACACGGCTTGCCACATTCATAATCGGGTTACCCTTCGTCCCGGCACAAACAACACAAATTCTATGAAGCCATGTAAGGGAGGAAAAGCCAAAAGTGCAATATTCTATGTATTTGGTAGAATTGGTGGTTCTATTCCTTTATGATCACAGCCACGGCATAAATCGATGTCAAAAGGATGGCTGGGTATCTTCTTGGGGTACTCAAGAAATAGTCGTGTTTCCTCCGGGTTTACAACAAAAAGAACCAACAAAGTTATGGAGTCTATCGTGAAGGTATTGCATGTGAGTCGCAACTTACGACGCGCGAATGAAGACGCCGCACTGCCAAAGACACTTGTTCGCGCTAACAACGCATGCCATTGCTGAGCATATGAAGTTAATGACATGTGATGAGAGTCAACCTATACAGTCAAATTTAATTCAAAGAACCATCCTCGGTGGAGTGAACATTATCAGCGATTGATCGCTGAAATTGTAACACGGTAAAAGAACTGATTTGATAAGAACGGTCGGGACTACTAAAGTAAAGTCGCTTTTATTTCTAAAGTCGAACCAAAGAATGTTGATGGCTCGAAGATGAACATTGGATAAATTCCATGCAAGAGGTGAATCGATCCAATTTCAACGTAATGACGTTGGGAAACGGTGCCAAGCACTCAAAGCGACCATAATTTGATAACAAAATGGATTTTTAAAATAAACTGCAATGCTGAGTCAAGCATAGAATAAAGCAAGACTAGCGGCGCAAGGATATTCAAGGCGTAAGGTGTGGACTTTGAGGAAACATTTGTCTTTTGCCAAGTTAGAGTTATAATTTCCTTTTCTTAGCATAGCATGTAATGCATTTAAGTTTAAACTATATTGTATGGACGCCAAGAAAGCATGCTCCCCGAACGGGTCATTAAGAAGTCTATGTAGAATAAAGCGATTCATCAATGACGTATGTCCCCAACACGTATCGATCGAAGAAAGCACCGTGACGGTCTCAAGCAAGCTCCCTCGAGTACGGGTACGGCATCACCTGGCACCTACTGATTTAAAGGATACGCAAAAGGAGTGAACCGATACATCTTTTGTTACTAAGTACGAAAAGGTGAATTTGATGGTCAAGCAAATCTAAGGTGTTGATGATATATCTTTTGAGGATGTCCGAATAACTAGTGCAACAATTTGTACAACAAATGGAATCGGAGTTCAAATGAAAGTACGGTAGGCGAGTTGAACTATTTTCTTGGATTTCCAAGTCGCTGTATTTAAGGATGGAATTTTCTATATCTCAAATGAAATACGCCAAGAATCATGTTGTAAGATTCGACTCGAAATACCAAGTCAAAGAGGATACCAACAAGAACTCATGTGAAATTAGTAAAGATAAGCAACGGAAGCTCACTGACATAAAGAATTATCAAGTACGATAGAGTTCATTATATCTCACAACAAAGTTCGGCCCCGACATTTCCTACTCGTTGGAGTTTGTGCTCGTTTCAAGCAAATCCTAGAGAAAGCCATTTTATCCAAGCCAAAAAAATCATCATCAAATATGAATTGGTACGCTGAACTATGACCTTTATATTCTTTTTGACATTAATAATTCCTCGGTGGTGATATCAGACGCCGACCGGGCGGGAAATACAAGATGTAAAGAGCACGCCTGTGGATGCTTTGGGAAATAACCTAGTGTTTTGCTGGAGTGCTAAAAACTCAGCTTGAGGCCGAGTACATAAAGCACCGGTAAGAATAGACTAACTTTAAGTGGACGTAAGTTAGACGTCAAGAATATAATGGAGTCAAAATATCATGACCTTATATCAGGATAATTCGAAAAGCATCAATATATCAAACAATCCTCGTCTGAAGATAGCCGAACAAAAACACATGATAATGCATCATTTTATACGAGTTGGTAAAGCATGCTTATATCCCTGAATGAGCATTTAGATACACAAATACGCATATATTTTCACTAAGGCTGATGCAATTTAAGTTTGAATCCTTTGATATCATCTATCGATTGTGTGTCATGATCAATAGCAATCAAGTTAAGCATTAAAGACTCAAAGTGGAAAATAAGTATGTAGAAGCGGTGAGCACGGGTTCTCAAGAGGTCAAGTCAAGGAGCTATGATGGGGACACAAGTAAGAACCAGAAGTCTATTCACGAAAGTTATGAATTACGGAAAAAGGAAAGCATCCGCTTGATGACTCCTGTATATACGATTGTGGGATATTAACACGGTGGATCTTTGTCCAAACCACCCACATCTTTTTAAACACTTACCATAAAATTTTCTCTTCCATAATTACAAATCACGACAAAACTCCAATTTCATCATACTTTGTTCAAAAATCATCCATCAAAGGCCTCAATTAATTGTTTTCTACACAAAGATTCCCATAATCGCATCAATTTCTTTCTCTACAATTTTCTAAAACCACTTCGGTAAGTATGGTGAAGACACGTCGAGGATTGAACACTTCCGGAAGCGCCACCACGGGAGCAAGGCGGTAATCGAACCTATAGATGATACATGCATGGAGGTTGACCCCCTTGTCAGTGGGAACAAGAAGCGGTCGGCCAAGAGCCTGAGACCAAAAACTCAGACTTCGAAGATCGTTGATGAAGCATGAAGCTATTTGAGTCCGACTTTGGCAAGATTCCCCCGCCGTTATTTCACAAATTTCCAGAGGCCCGCAATACACACAACAATTATCCGCCGCAAGTTAATTCATAATAAATGTGCTAGAACCTCGATAACCCTAGTCAAGTGAAATTCATAATGCGTATGATGATATCGATGAGTAAGTCTCTATAATCGAAATTAATGCCATAGACAAGGAGTGAAGCTGCCGAGAGCCAATTGTTCAAGATAGAGTCTCTAATCTCCTTTCTGATATTGCAATGTCGTAAAGGAAATCGACAGACCGTCTGCTATTATCTATCAATGAATGATGAACCATCTCTCAGAAACGACTCAAAGGATTCTACTGAGGATTTTGACAAGTGCCGAGAATGTTACATGGGTTGATGATGCTACGGGTACCGACCATGGGTTGAAGCACGCTGATGGCTAACGCTGGTGAAGTGGTCCCATTCAAAGGATTATGACGGGTGCCCGATGCTATTATCAACCAAAAACTCAGGTTGGAAACTGGTCAATTCCAACCAAGGTCAAAGACACTTTCGAAATGAAGCTTAGATGCTACAAATGATCGTCAAAGACATCGATACGACACTACAGGTATGTCCTCCATTTAAGATTTACGTGATTCCTTCTCCTCAAAACAATGAAATCCAAGAAGAGAAAACTGATGAAATGAGTCAGCCGGTCCTTCCGAGCCTAAACAAAAATTATCAAAGAGGGGAGAAACATGCTAAGGCAACGAGCGAGAGAATGGCGAAAGCGCCGCTTGCCGCAAGCATAAAAGTGGTCACTGAAAGTCAATGAACCAAAGTGAGAAGGAGGCTGAAGAGAATGTTATCAAGCAACAACCTCACGCCATACACCCGCCGACACACATCTTTGATGACAATTGGTACCCGAGCACCAAATCCACAAGTTCAAGGATGCTGATGACCCGGCGAGAGGACGCTGGCCGCTACGGAGGGGCGAGGAAGGCAAAGGGCAAGCTCAGATTGAATGAGAATCGAACCAGAATCGGGAATCAAAGGATTCCAAAGAATGTAGCCGATGTCCCCACAACCAATGTGTCTCTACATCCGTTGTGCCGGCGGCCAGTGGAAGTTCGCGCCAACCCACGTGTCGTCAGCTGAAATCGGCTGTAAAAAACGACGGTAAGTAACTCCAACATCATGGGAATTCCTGAGGAGGCCGGAGTCACGGTTAATGGAAGTTACCAAACCCTTATTATCCGGCTTGTCCAGAGTTCATATGCAACATGTCCGAGACATCGATTTATTAATCGCAAGCTCCTCAATACCATCATATAAGGTAACATTTTTCACAATCTTACTTTTGATTTTTCTCCTTATTGATAAAATTGACTATTTTGGCACCTAAATGGGGGTGGCACTGGTATAATTTGAGGACTATGATATGTCAAGGTATTAATAAATGGAGTCAGCCGACACATGGCTGCATGTATCCTCTAGGTCAGAAAATAAGGTGATGATGCTGTCAGATATGGTGGAGTTGCAACCTGGATCCCCACTACCCATAATACTGTGTCTCAAGTGCATCGGGAAAGTTATTGTATATGATCGGGACCTGCGGCTCTTTCTGACATGGGAAGGTGTTTTTGATCAAATCACTAACATGCCACTTCACATGTCAGCATTGCCAATTCGCATCTGAAAATGATCCGCAGCATTCTTCTAAACCAGACAATGATATTCTGACATCCGATGACATTGAGGGAGTTGATCCAGGAGTCATTACCATCACTCCAAGACTCACGGAAGCGGACCTATGCGGTCAATGTACTCTCAGCCTCGTGATCGACGGGTTAATAATTCTCCACAACTCACCGATGGCACAACAGCCTTTTGCAAGAGTGAGATTAGGTACTTGAACGGGGCGATCTTTGGACGAGCATGGCTTGTAAATCGTGTTGAGGAAAGGCCGAGGAGTCCGACCGCAGGATTTACGCAGTGTGTCGCAACACCACGCAAGGCTGGCTGCTCAAATAGCTGGGGAATCCAGCGCCATGGCTATAAGCTTTTAGAACTCCGACGCTATGATGATTTGTGTGTTGAGGGACGATGCGTGTTGGTGGAGTAAATGTTATTTCTATTTGTCAAAGGCCAGGTTAATTATGGATGCGTGGCGCGTGGCTTTTGTTTTTTTATTTTTATTTTGGCATCCTCGCTTTGGCCATCCGTCCTTCACCGATGTGTATTGGACAATTGGTCGAGGTCAGGTTCTTAAACAATCCATCTCGCTCGTGGCCGACAGCGTGTATTTTGAACCAAAGTGTTTACTTCATGGATATTTACACTTTTATCATGATACGAACGTGATCATAGGTTCTCAAAATATTTGTCGCAAAACCTGTTTTGTTTAGTGCATTATAGCTTGGTCGTTATCATTGGCCGCCACCAACACCCTCGACAGATGGTAGCAACTATTCAAGAGCCTACATGATCCTTCACGCGAGATTCCGTTTGTCATATTTGAAGAGGATCTCTGAGGATCCTGTAAGATATGATTTGACGGGAGTTTATGGGCACCTTGTAAATCAAGGAACGTAAGATATCGCCTAAAACGAATAGATTATATCGAATCGGGCATTTATTAATCAGCATGAAAGGATTCATTTATTATGTACAAGATGGAATTTTCGCTTATAGCAATATTTGCTATAAACGCTACGCGCTTACACTATATAATGGCTTCTAACGCAGATGGTATCATGCTAAACAAGAGTGTATTCTCTGTGATATTGTATCAAGGCTATTGTGAGCTTCTCATGTGAGGATTTAGTGTGTAGCTAAATGTAATGGACTGCTACTATAAACTCCATTAGTATTGTACAACTGTCTCTGTGACACCTAGTTGCTGTCAGCTATTCTAGTGAAAAGTATCAGAGTTTACACATACTTGTGATAGAAAGTTGTATTTAAGGATGTGGGTGTTATATAGCTGGTTCTGAATCTTATACATTCATATTGAGTAGAATAAGCAAGAGAATTGGGAGCATTCGAAAAGATCTTATTTGTAATTTTGATCATATCGGGAATCCTTCACCGACAAACTACCTCCCACGAGGTGCTACTTCTTTGGCACTCAACTGTTTACCAAACTGTGTGTTTTTACTTTTGAGTATTTTACTTTTCACGCTTGTCACGCTTCCAGAGTTATTGACTGGGTCTCACAACGTGTTATTCGGGGTAGATTACACAATTTCACTAGTGTTGATCGCTAATCGAATTATGATCGGTACAAGGAAGACTATCACACGCTTATAATCTTTCATACATTATGAATAATATGTATAATATATATTTTGGGTCTCAGAAGGATAACCGTTAAAAAGGATTATGCAGTATGTTTGATATGATAATTCAATGAGATAGAGTATATGACAAGTTAATAGCTGTGTGATATTAACATTATCATAATATGGGTTATATAAATTAGATATTGTCAATATAAAGTATCAGATAACCCCACGGTCAGAGTAATGCAGATATCATGGCATTTTGATAGGAGTAATGATGACAACTCGATCAATTACTTGATTGTAGTAGCCAAATAATAGCACATGACGTGAATAGGTCACGGGTCGTATCACATCAAGTCGCCGATTGATAGTAATATAAGAAAAAGAACGTTGCATAATAATGATGATAAAATTAATGCAGATGTATGTATCGAGAAATTATCAGTTACATTTATGGTTTCAGTGATATCAAATGTTAAGCGTGATTAGCATGACGTGCTACGATATGGCAATATTATGAAAGCTGGATATGATTTTAGTCGCGAATTTCATGATGTGATATTTTCGGTATTCCTGTAATGAACGGTCCATAGGATCACCTGTGATAGCAAATCAACGGCCTCGTCCTAGATTTGTTGAAATCAACAACCCTATAGTCTGGTATTCAATGGAATCAATTGTCATATGATTTTGCTAAAATGTGATTGTGTGTGAACTCTATTCTAGTTAGTCGAGACATCTGATTTTATGTGACATCAGCCGTTTCCCATTCGCTGGAGTAAGCAACGGGTAATTGATTTTACATTATTTTGTCCTCGCTTACCGGAGTAAGAACGGTTAATGCTGATTTTTACATTATTTCGCCCTCGTTACGGAGTAAGAGATCGAGCGACGTTGAATTTTCTATTAGAGGGAGTAGCTCTAATAGGCCGGATTAGATTTATCAGTTTGCCATGCGATATATCGGGAGTTCTTGATTTCAGAGGCGGTAGTTTATTATATTAAAGTTCATTTGATACAGGCCATTATCCGATATTATTAAATTATGTCAGTATTATTTGTAATATTTTATTTTGAAAATATTAAATTACGAGGATCATGCCAGAGGTCGATTTAAATGATATCAATAAGTATGATAAAATATAGAAAGTAATTATTAGGACTATTCGATATTACACGCTTATATATACGTGGCTGAATATGACTTGTTATACGAGTATTCACGAAAGCTGTAAGCTTTCACCCTCTTCTATTTCGGGGACTCCTGTCGTCAGTTTATTAAATTATGATAATCATATGTGGAGTTGACTAAGCGAGCATCAAGTATGATAAAACATAAAGAAAGTAATTATTAGGACTATTCCATATTACATGCTTTTATATATCCTGTGAGTTTGAAATATGACTCCTTGTTTATATGGAGGTTATTCCTAATTTTAGCTCAAGCTCAGCCTTCTTCATTTTGTGGACCCCTCAATGCTGTTTATCGTCTGTGAAAATCGTATGCTAAAGCATCATTCAATAATGAGCCGGGTAAATCATAATTCGAGATTAAAGGAAGGCTGTGGATATCCCTCAATAGTCTTCTACTTTGTATCTCATATTGCGGTCTAAGTATGCATTCTAAAATATATATTGTATATTATGTACCGATCACGTAAGCCAGAAGTGTAAAATATATTGTATATAATATTGTCATATCCTCAATAGTCTTCACTTTTGTATCTTGTGTCGCTATTTCCAAGTCCTGCATAGTCATGTTGTATTTTCCTTTTTTTCGGTCTAGTCAAGAAGCACCATGTTCATGCTGTCAAGTAACCTAACCTCGTGGCTATTTAATTCGGGACGGTCACATAGCTGAGGAAGTCCCATTAAATGCTGGGAAATAATAATTACAAGGATAAAACAGAATAAAAGCTACATTTTGTTAACTCATCCTCGCTTTAAAGTTGAGGAAGTGTTTAGGTAGTTTAGTACAATTGCTCTTATAAAGACAATCAGTATAGTGCATATTAGTACACATGTATTGACTAAGTTGTTTTCTCAACCAAATGTTATGCCAAATATTGCTCACGTGTCGGGCTATGTCCTTAGGGTTCGTGTGGAGCGTACTATATCAGCTATGATTAGCGAAATCGCTGCTTTTAAGAAATAATTGATGTTTTGGACAATTTTATTATGAGAAGATTTGAATGATTCGATTGAAGATTATAAATAAAGGGCTCATTTATTGGTGAGCCGACGTAGCCTATGAGTCCGCTAACTATTGGGCCAATGCCTTGTAACGAAGGCAAGGTCATAGGATGGAGAGACACGCAAAGATCATCCTAGTAACCTATTCTTTAGTATCTCCTCACTCTTCTCTATAAATACTTCATTTATTACACATCATTCCTCTAATCAAGAAATTACCTAATTAAACTATTACGATCATATTCATTATTGATTGACGTTTGAGCCTCTCGCGATCGCCTAACGGGGTTGCACTTCGTGTACGACGGCGGATCCAACAGGGAGTTTTGATCCCGCACTTTCTAGAAGGACTCGTGAGAGAGCGGGGTTTTCCGTAAGAGTCCTAGAGAACCATCTCAACTCGCTTGACCCAGATTCAAGAGAGCCCTTGAAGTTTTCTAGTCCAGTAGTCGTAAGTCCAAGGGACACTTGTAATATTGAACCTTTAGAAGTTTTAACAATCAAGTGGCGACGTCTGAATTTATTGGAAAAACCATGTCTGAAAATAATATACACCATGACAATGACATTAACACTCCACCACCGAACGAGCCACAAGGTTAACACTCAATCTAATCTCTTATTTCATTTATTTTATTATAGAAGAAAAACACAAGTATGAAAGGAGGAAGCTTTAAATAAAAAAGTAAACAAAACAATTGTCTAGATATAGTCATTATTCAAGGGATCAAGCTACGCTCAAACAAAGGAGGCATTAGAGACATATCACTAAGACGTGAGTAGCGCAATCCGCCTACAATACCTAATAACGATAATTCTCATACTGCTGATCCCGCTTAACAAAAACTCGAAAGAGTTAGAGGATATCAAACAAATGATGAAGTCATTGATACCCACAACCACATCACGTAGAGAGTGCAAAACCAAAAGGCCATTTACGGACAGATAGACGCTTAGCTTTCAAGACGAGGATTCTGGCCCCACCACAATTTACTCAATTTAAATGGAGCGGCTATCCTATAAAGCATTTTACAAGGATTTCTCATAAAGACGACATCAAACAATCCAGATATATATGCTAAGGCATTTTCTAACAACTTTCTGGGCGATAAAGCTCGATCGGGTATATGGCATTATCAATAAATCAATAGACTCATATCAATAAACAGCGGATGCTTTCATCGCTAAATTTGGCTCTGCCATTCAAGAGCATCAAGAAGAGCGAACTCTTATAGATATCGAACAAGTGCCTAACAAAATCCCTTAGAAGTTACCGATACAATGACATCCTATTGACAATACCTGAGGTCAATAATCAAGTCGCATAATCAACTAATGAAACAATTTGATACCTAAAGGAGTTGCAGGGGTGGTACTGACGCCTCGTTAAAAACCGTAGGAGCCCTCTACTTGATAATCGCCCCAAAGTCAAGAGAGAACAGTTAGAAGCATCCTCAACAACGGCCTAAAGAAACCATCTCGGGGGCATCAGCAGTGGGTGGTGACTTTCAAACCTGCTGAGGAATAATTATGCCCGAAGGGAAGTCTATTCCATTAACAAAACCGCGAGACAAAGGACTCCAGTTAATAACCTTTTCGCAGCAAGCAGTTAGAAGCCCACAATTGCAAATTTTATGGTTGAGCGACCAGGTAGATACGTGCGCTTCTTTCAATATCATATATCCGAGCACTTTCGATAAGTCAAGAAGCACAAGGAGTCTATTACAACCGCTTCATACTCCGCTAACTGCTTTACAAGCCACTCAGAGGCCCATGTGGGGTAAGAAGATTAGATTTTATCAGGAGCAGGAATGGGCGATCCACCATTAGCGCCGCAATTCACGGTAGATATGGCTGACCCTCTTATAATGATTAATACGGCATCCATAATCGACCGCCTATTTAGCTATCGATCACCCATTCACCGAAGCATTTGTATTCCCTACCCCAGGAGGCATAGGAGAAATATGTGGCGATTAGAAGAGTTATCAAACATCGGTTCCACCAAAGGAACAAAGGAAAAATGAAAAGAGGATAACTAGCCAAAAAGAAAGAGAAAGGGAAGTTAAGCGGAGAAATTGCATTTAATGAGAAAAGTTCCCTTCAAGCGAGAAATAAAGGAAAAGACTTTTCGAATAGGAATGAACTTGGGGAAAAAGCACAAATAGGAGTTGATATCATCGTGGGGGCGTAATACGTGACTTTTTCAATTGGGACCTAAGATATGCCTCAGAGCATCCAAAGAATTGGTCAGACATCGCTTTTATGTCGATACCACCTTTGCCAATCAAAACGTAAAAAAGAAAACTGATGAAGAAACTTGGCGATTAGAGGAAGTACAACATTGCTTAAGTGCCAACACAACTGGGAACTAAAATTCCCAATCGATCGCTATCATACTGGTCGAAAACCCAAAATAAGTGGGCGAATGTGCACATATTTTACTAACTCAACAGTACGTCCCCAAAGGCTTCTACCCGCTACCATGCTTAGGAAGGTTATTGACGGTAGCGTAGGTACGAAGTCTTTGATTTTATCTAGGTATCACCGTATTAAATATTCTCATGGACGTAAGAAAGCACGCTTTTAATATGTAATACTCTGCTTATACTATCAAAGCGTCATGCCTTTTCGCTTAAAGAACGCAGAGCAACTATCAGCTGATGGTAAATTTATCTTCGCCAATTTAATCAGCGAAACATGGAAATCTACGCGATTTACATGCCGCGAAGAGCAAAATTAAGTGCATCACATGGTAAATCTTAGGGAAACCTTCAATGGGCTAAAGGAAAGTCGATTAAAGGTCAAGCCGTAAAATGTCTATTTGGTATCAGACGTGAAAATTCTCGATACATGATAATCGAGAAGGCTATCGAGCCAAACCCCGAGCAAAATACAAGTTACATCGATAACGGAACCGCCAATAACTATAAGGACGCAACAACTTAATACCGGTTGTCTCGCTGCTCTTATTCGTTTCATATCAAAATGATGAATTTCTTCTTCAAGACGCTAAGGCGCAGGTTCAAAAAAGGTTCTATTAGGATAAGGAAAGCGATATGGGTTTTCGTGGAATTAAAAAAAATTACTAGGGTCACCCTAGTTACTTTCAGATCAAAATTAAAGCGAAACTCTTCAAGTTTACCTCACCATATCGACGCTGCGCTTAGTAGCATATTAATGAGAGAATCGGATCTAATCCAAAATCCAATCTATTACGTTAGCCATGTCCCTCGCGAGGGAGAATAGCGTAATTCCGCTGTAGACAAAGTTGCCTCGCTCTTGCCATATCGGAGAAAGTTAAAAGCTTACTTTGAGTCTTATCCTATTCGCTATAACCGACGCCTCTTTTGTGCCGAGCGACGATTTAGTCCGCATTATCGGGAAGACTCACTACCTGGGCCATGGAGTTAAGCTAATTTGAAATCACTTATCATCTGAGGACTAGTGTGAAGGCACAAGCCCTAGCGGATTTTGTTGTGGAATGTACCGCTCAAGCCTCCACTCCATTACAAAACAAAAAAATTAAAGCAAAACCGGGACCTCCAAACATTCGATGTGGTGTTACACGCCGGATGTGGGCTCAAATGAGGCGGTGAGCAAGTAGTTTTAATAATCGCCCCAAGGAAATACTTGAATATGCCTTGTGATTCTCCTTTTCCTCGCTTACTAACAAATGAATAACAGGCTGTTATGATAGTAGAGTCGGTGCTGGTAAAATTGCTCACGGGAAGTTAAGTATCGTCAAAGGAGATTCAAAGCGTGAATAGATCAAACTGAGGAGTTTGCGGGAGTCAAAAAAGGAAGTCTTGAAAAATATCATGCAAAAGCAAAGACGATTGCCTGGTTTTGTGGAGAGCCGTTTTGAACACATTCTCGGTGAGGAGAATGAAGAGGTCGATCGCTTGTCTGGGACCGGGTGCAACAACCTATTTCAGCCGATTTACCTGTAGGGTACTTGGAAATCATGGATTCACCCGCTTATGAGGAAGGTTATATCCTGAGTATATTTGAAGCGGATGTAGATGATTGGAAAACTCCTATTGTACGGTTTTTGACAGAGGGAATATTACCACTAGACAAATATGAAGTTTAAAAACATAACCGCTAGCCAGTTCCAAATCTATCATTAAGAATTGTACAAAAAATCAGGATGTAATTCATTACTCTTATGCTGCCTCAAAGAAAAGATATTCCTAATGTTAGTAGAAATCCATGATGGCTGGTGTAGAAGTCACATTGGGGCAAGATCGTTGGCCATTAAAGTCACCAGAGTAGATTATTATTGGCCAACACTTGTCAAGGATTCTCCTCGCATACGTGAAAAGCGACGCTGTCGGGCCGGTCAGGGGAATTCTCCTCAGTTTCCAACTAGCACGTTGACACCCGTGGTAAGCCTCATTCCTTTCGCCATGTGGGGAATCATCTAATAAGCCTACCCAAAGCCGAAAGGAGGGGCGCTGAATTGCTTATCGTTGGTGTTGATTATTTCAAGAACGGATAGAAACCCGCCTCCAATCAAGAAAACCAAAGGGGAAAATGTAACCCATTTCTTGTGGAAAAATATACTAACTCGGTTTGGCATACCCAAGATATTGGTTTATGATAATGCGCCTCAGCTTGAAGGACAAATATTAGCGGATTTCCTCGTGGAACAATTCGAATTGAGCATGTATTCAACTGTTTGGCTATCCTCAATCAAACGGCGCTGAAGTCATGAACCGTGATCATATTTAAGGGAATCAAGGAAAACCTCCTACAAAGTGGAAAAAGAGGAGGTAATCGTCAAGAGTTGCCTACGCCTCTTGGTCTTTTTCGCCTACCCCTAACCAACCTATGTGGTGCCTCCCTTCACCTCGTATGGCACTGCCGTATTACCCTCGTAACGACTGGCCCCAAAGTCGGTCAGCCTGAGGTTAGGTTCACAATGAACACTCAAAGCTCACCTATACAACCCGGACTAAAAACACGTAAGGAAAAATACAACGTGACTATGCCCAGATGGTGATCTAAGACAACAACAAATATTACACTTCACAATTCCATCAATCGTACAAATCATATACAACACGTTTTCTAAATACATACTTTGACACAC
Organism: Lithospermum erythrorhizon; assembly: GCA_019722365.1. Lineage (NCBI taxonomy): Eukaryota > Viridiplantae > Streptophyta > Magnoliopsida > Boraginales > Boraginaceae > Lithospermum > Lithospermum erythrorhizon. Next base: position 57,663 of record JADFUC010000289.1, read on the forward strand.
AAGGTACATCAAGACTTGAGGAGGATTTTAGCTACCCAAATCTCGAATCATGATTACTTGACTCATCGCCTCAACTAGAGTCGCTGGGTGGACCGGGCGATCCGGGAACCGGCCCGATCGACCCGGTCCGGAAGTCCATCCGGAATGGAACGGATCCGTCCGATTCAAGATTCGATCCGCATCCTAAAACCGGATCCGACCGCGACCAAACCGGATCCGGATTCGTAATTTTAAAAATAAAAATAAATAAATAAAACCTATTACTCAAATCAAGTCAAAAGCAATAATTGTTATTTTTTCAATTGTTATTTTTTGTATTTTCGAATTGTTATTTTTTTGTGTGTAAATGAGTTTAATCTATGTAAATGAGTTTGATTTGAGTGTATTTTCGATTTTTTTTGTATTAGGTTTAGTTTGTTTGTATTTTCAATTGTTATTTTTGTATTTTCTCGATACTATCGATCCGAAGTCGGAGCATCTGGATACTATCGGAACCGGATCGTGGATACTATCGGATCCGACTTACCGAAATGGGACCGGCTCGACCGAACCGGCCCGTCCGATTCCCTAGACCAAATCAGCTTCGTCCGTCCGTTCGACCGACACTGTAATCGGGTCCGGTTCCGATCCGTGAAACTGGTCCGGACTGACCGATAACAAAGACTAGCTTCAACCGATGCTTCAATGCCACCGGCTCCTAAACAAATAAACAACACTGGGGTCCCTAAATAAAAAAGGAGTGAGCTTATGAAAGATCTTGAATACTCATATAACAAGTCATATTCAACCACACATATATAAACATGTAATATTGCATAATCGTGATAATTACTTTCATTATATTTTATCATAATTATTCATATCACTAGTCAACTCATATTTAACCTTCATAATTTAATATTCCAACAATTTAATACAATCAACTTACAAAAATAATTCAATAATATTAGATAACACTATAATATCAAATAGCTTAATATAATATACTATCACCTACAAATCAATAACTCCCAATATATCACATAAGCAACAATAAATCTATTCCGCCCCCTCTATTAGAGTCTACTCCCTCTAATAAAAGAAAGTTCAACATCACTAAGTTTATACGCCAAAGAAATCCAGGAAAAAATAATGTAATAATCAACGTCACTCATTGCTTCTACTCCAAACAAGACACAATAATGTACTAATCAATCGGCCACCATTGCTTTTACTAGCTAAACGAGGACACACTAATGTAATAATCAACGCCACTCGTTGCTTCTTACTCCAACAAATAAGGACACAATAATGTAATAATCAACGCCACTGCTGTTTCTACTCCAAAGAAACGAGGACACAATAATGTAATAATTAACCTCACTGCTAGTTTCTACCCAAAGAAACTAGACCAAATAATGTAATATCAATTACCCGCTTCTACTCCAAGAACGGATAACATCGAATTATTTCAACATCCGAATCTCAACCGTAATGTGAGTTCACTAATAACAATCACATTTTAGCTAAATCATATGACCGTTGGAGTCTTGAATACCGGACTATGTGGCCATTGTTACTAACAAATACTGACACACAAAGCCGCCGATTTAAGTATCACCAAATGATCCTATGGGACCGTTGATTCTAGAGAATACCGGACATATCACATCATAAGTCACAACTCAAATCATATCCACTTTCATAATATTGCCATATCATAACATCATGCTAATACATAACCATCTCAATATCACTAAATATCATCGCAACCTGAATCTAATCATTTATCATCATCATGTTATCATTCTTTTTTTTTATATATATTACTATCAATCATGACTTAACAGTACAATCAACCCATCAACATATTCCGGATACATATGCTATTATTTCAAGCTACTACCATCATAATGATCAAGTTGTCATATTCTATCAAACATATCACATCTCATACAAATCATAAGAGATTATACAATACATATATGGAAAATATCTAATTTTATATAACCCATCTTATGAAAAAATGTTAATATCACCTTTATTATTAACTTCTCATATCATCACATCTCACAACTCAATATCATATCAACTTTCATAATCTTACCTCACATCTCTATCATCATGTTATCTTCTACATAACGTCATAAATCTTGAAGATCCTATATTCACATCAATATCACAACAATTCATTTTCAAGATTTTCTGACATCTCATCCTTTAATGTTACTAAATCAAACGATTTATTCCTTTCATTCATTACATTCATAAACACATATAATCCTTCATTTAATAGTTATTTTATAACATTAACTCTTTATTCATATATAGTCATATCATAATATCTTAAATCCATAACATTCCAATAATATCTCATGTTATATTGATATCTTGAACCTGAAGCTACTACAACCAATTAGTTCAATTAACCCATTCTCATATTTATACACGTATATCATTATATCACACTAATATAATCAAGATCACATATTACTAAATCTCATCTCAATAAATAACTTTTTATATATCCACCTCATTAATTATCATATCAACATACTCGTAATCCTTTTAATAGTTATCCACTTACAACAATCCAAAATATACAATACACATATTTATAATGTATGAATATTATAAACGGTGATACGAAAGTACTCACCTCTAGTCAAGTCAAATATTAACAACTTTACTACTTCAATCACCTATTCGATATCAACACTTTTACTTCTTGAAACTTGAAAGAAACTTTAAGGTTATGATTTAAGAGGAGAATCACATCAAAAGGAAAGAAAAATTTAGAAAAGTGGGGAAGTGGCGAGTCCACAAGAAGAAAGCGAGGGAGAAAATTTTGTGTAGTTCATTTCGCTTCGCTTATGCTATTTATAGAAATGAAGTCGCTAGCCTTGAAGTAGTCTATAAGGCAATACGAGGCGTAGAAAGCAAGTACGAGGTATCTATCAAGAAGCAAACACGAGGTGTCATTTTCTTAGCTAGGAGTGGGAAAGCATTTAAAGAGTATTTTGGCCTATAAACTTGCTCTAGTTCGAGTTTCTTTTTAAGTGTAGCAATACTCAATTATTACTTGAATCATAAAATTCGGTTATTTCATTACCGCCGAAGAAGGCGCAACTCAGAATCTAACACCTACTCCTGTGGGCCCCCCCCCGAGGTCGGGACCACATCAACCCCGAATAATCAAAGTCACCAACGATGGATCACAATAGAAAAATGACTTCATTTAACATGATAAAATAAAACTATACAACTTGTCCATCTAAAGCTTAACTAGCCAACACTACAACAACTCGAAAAGCAACAATATAAATACAACATCAACAACGGGTTTTTATGCTAACAACGACATGTATACAACAAAAAGTCTAAAGAAGATAAAGTATGACTGCTGAGGTCTTCAAGCCACCATCGCCACCTTCACGGGTACACGCCACTGCAAAAGCATCTCGGCATCCCGCAACAACCTAGGCGCAAACGCCCGCCTACTCCTGAATAGGAGTCGCCTATGAAGCTGAGTGAATACAAATATCACAGAAGTAATCTACCACACATATACACAAGGATAACCCAAGTCCATTACCTATCTAACAACTATACACCACAAGTGTTATATTTTGTATGCTACTCTCAATAGGATAAATCTTTTTCTAATGGCTTTCCATCTAACACCGATAAACTCCACCCCAACCACTTACTCAAAGCACGACTTAATCAATCGGAAATATCTAATATACAACTCTAACACACAACAACCTCAAAGATACAACTCAATGTTCATAAACTTAGTGGATACCCACCATACATACAATCTCACACCAAAAACCTACACAACTCCAATTAACTATCCAGAGTTCACCTTAAAGTGATACTCCAAATCATAGTCACATACCTATTCACATCGGAATATTTATAATAGGAATCTCCAAATCGATTCATTATCTTAATACAACCAAGCAACATATTTCTTCAATCAAGATAATCTAAGTACCGAGTTATCTCCCCAAATTCCTCAATAGTATATTTAACTTATTCACCTTTAATTCGTATCAACGCCGTGATTGGATCATAACTTATATAAATAACACATTTTAATCTAATTTTCCACCATATATAAAATATCATCAACATCATCTATAGATTAGCATAAACCTCGATTTATAATGTTCTCAGATCTACCGTTTTCATTCAAATGTTATCTCAACCATCAATCAACTCAACTTTAACTCAAGAATGTACAACGGTTTAATACCAACCTAAAAGATCCACAAGCGAAATCATAATATGAACCATAATCAACCCCAATCTTAATTTACATCAATTCATCAAGCAACCTCTAACGTAATCAACGCAATATCCATAAATGTGAAACGGAGTCATAAAACATATAAATGAATCAAACATATCAAGCAACACCAAAAGTCTAAACAATATATAATACAAACTAAATAGACTCACCACAACGAATTCTCGGCTAAATATGATCTACTCAACTATAAGCAACCAACCCACTAATCGACTAACAACTCAACTACCCATCAATAGTATCAACTCAACGACTAATAATAAGGTCAATCTAACAATAGTATCAACTCAAATTAACCCAAATAAGGAGTGGGCTCAACTCAACAACCCTACAACTCAATATAAGTCCGGATTTCTCACAACTAATGCGCATATAATCAACCTTCAACCCCGTTGTGGAGAAACTTATGCCCGCCGACATGTTTATCACCAATCGTAACGAGGTACGGTTAATACCTAATCGCTATTTTCAAGTACGAGGCAACTCACCAAATCGCATTTTAGGAACGGGCGCATACTGACAAACCAACCAATGAAAGTAACACTCAACTCAACCGGCTAAATTATCAACTCATATACAACTCTTCCTAATACGACTAAAGACCACCACAAAACATCTATACGACCTACGAGACCATCGACAAACCAACACAGAAATAACAATTTTCATCCAAAATACCAAAAATCATACATAACAGAGGCAACACAACCCAAAGCCAAAGCATTACAATCAACTATATATAAATCAACACATCTACGCGATCATCTCTGTGATAGTTGGAATAACAAGGAACATATCCTCAAGACAACCAACAAGTACAACAACATATACTTATACACGCGATAAGTAAACTCCCGGGTGAGATTAAAATACCACCTTGGCTAAATAAAACTCGCTAATCACAACAATGATCTACTGCATGATCAACGCCAAAAAATGATTCAAAATTATAATTACTACACATAACACAACTAATAATATAGCATTCTATAAACATATAACTCTCATATCGATACGCCCGGAATAACCCAACAAAAGTTCCTCCTACAACCTTATTCCAACTTAAGCCCGCAGAACCTTTCCTATTAAACGAACAGCTCCAAATTACCAGTTTCAAAGGTCCTAACGCCCGATATTAACAACTAATCATCACATTTCAATCACATTTAATTCAAACTAGTCGCACTATCCAACTTACAAACCTCGTAATATCCGAGCATCTCTAATCACCTCAAAATCAACTTACCCCGAACAATCCTAAATAAAGTCCAAGAGTACACTTCTACTTCATTTAAACACCATTTAGAAAAAACTCTACAAAAGTCAACAAAGTCATTTATATTCCTTAACATTTTTCAACCCCATAATCGATAATTATCAACCTGCTATACGATAATTTTAAGCTTAAATGACAATTCTATAACATAATAAACATCAAAGCTCAAAGTCAGTCTCCAAATTCCCAAAAAGTGAACATCCTCTAACTCAAGAAATACCTAAAAGATTCAACTTTCTACCTCAAAGTCGTAATGTCTCGGGAATCTCCTTAAAATTTCGTGACCAAAATGGGCCAAACGAGGAAGAAAAATTGAAAAAAATTTACGGTGAAACTTAAGTGGGAATTTGCCATCCTAGAAGAAAAGGAAGAAGATGATAATGATGATGATGAAAAGGTTAAGGATAAGTATAAAAAGTCACGCTGGGTCCCGCATTGGGCCAAAATACTCCAAGACTTGCTCGCTTTCGCTCAAGTTTTCGGTTTAGTTTCTGCCTCGGTTTAACACACCCAACATAAATTTAACTTCTAACCCCAAATAATATCATTCCATTCAATTAAAACTTTAAAATCTTAGATACTGAATGTATTAACTTACCGATTCATGGATGGTCCAAACTTATTCTAACTTTGGAATTTCCGATTTCTCCTCAAAATATTCCACCTAGCTAACTAGTATACTATTTCATAATATTAGTACGAAACGAAGGCTATGATTACTTTCAAATTATATAATAAGTCGGTTTTGATGAGGAAAAGAATGGATAGGGGGGTTGAGAGAATATTTGAACTTACGATGAGTTGAAGGGAGACAGCAAAATACTCAAGTATAAATGTTTTTTAGTCTGACCTTACAACCGCCTAGTGAAAAATCGACAATCGCAAATAGGAGACTTGGTGTCATGATTAGTTTCAGCTGGCCGCCTAAAGAGCGTAGCAACCGAGCCCCATAACGGGAAGGCCCCTTATCGAGATCAAATGTATATTGTGCCGAACTGTTAATCGAAGACTTGTATGAAAGCTCTATCCTACTTGACTCGAACGCCTCTAAATTAAGTAAATACTGTGTAAATCACCTGGTACGAATCAAGCTTATAGCGAAATCAATATTTCAATAAAGTGACAATTTCATTTTATCAATTCTTATTATAACTACGCGGGGTCAATAAAGATCCTACATCCTAACCTACGTGGAACCGAGCATCAGTTGGTAGTTTTTCGATTAAATGAACTCGATCAATGCTGCTAAAATAAAAAAAAATAAGTATTCAAAGATGTCATTTCACTAGTTAACGGAGGGACAACATGCTTTATACTACAAAATCTTGCAGTAAACAACTAATTATATAAATAATTATTTATCAAGCGATCATGTAATGGCTTTGAGCTTGAAAAACATTCGCTCATTTGACATAAGGAAATAATTATATTAATCGCCTTTAACATAAAGCCAACTAATACAAGGAGAAAATAGATAAAAGAGATGAAAAATGCAAAAAGGAAATAACATAATGATAAAAGCTTTATATAAAATGAATAGCTAATTGTTCCAAAATACAAAACCCAAATGGTGAGTCTCCACACAGAAAAATAATAGCCTATTGCAAGCCAATTAACATTTGTGATTAGTAGGCTGGGCCAAGTTTTAATTCAAAGCAGAAGGAGTATCAAAGAAAGTTAACGGAAAACCACCGAGGGTACGGCTGAATAAACTCGTAATTCTTCACAAGGAATGAGTATCATCCTTGTGGTGCCTTGGATTTAACCTCAAAGAGACAATAAAGGACTTTTGTCCCAAAGAACAAGCTTTCTATACTAAGCAGTATCTTTAAATTTTGCAAGCGCTCTTGAATACGCCATGGCGCTTAATGCCTGGGCTGTTGTTTGAACTTCTTCATTTTGTCCTCTCACCTCTTTCTCCGCTTCCTCTTAGTTTCCTCGAATACTGCGAGCACAATCTTTCTACACATCCGGCAAATTCTGTGTTTCGACTATCTTTCTCCAGCTATTCATACTTCGCCTTCAATTCATCATAGCGGCGAAGTACATCAATAGATCTACGACAAATTTTCCATATTCTTTTATGAAGTGGTAAACCGCTCACGCTTCACCCGAACATTTGCCTCTTGTTTCTGTCAAGGCTTTCGTAATCCCTTCTCCCGATCTAACCTCATGCATTTTGTAAGCCAAGACGTATGGCCGGGTCTGCGTGACTAAAGGGAAAGAGGGAAGAGGTTGCGAAACACAACAGCTGAGTGAGTAAGACACGAGAAAATGAAAATCCTCTACCTCAATCACTCGAGTCACGGAAGTTTTACGTATTCCGTAGATCGCAAAACGAGTCAAAGCTCTGGCCTGGGTGATAACCTGTTCGTATTAATATTATGAAATAGTATACTAGTTGCTCGGTGAGTATTTCTCTCGGTGAGTATAAACTCAAATTTTCAAGTTGAATCGCTGGAGATATTTAATTTAATCGATCGGTTGATGTTGCTGATTTGGTATTTGGTGATTTTAAAGTTGTAATCGAGCAGATAATATTATTCGGGGGATTAGAAGTTAAAGTTTATATTGGGAAATAAGCAATAAGTTAAATCGAGACGAGAAATCGGTTCTAAAACCGAATCTAGAAGCCGAGAGCTACTAGATATTTTGGGCGCGGACCACGAGACTTTTTTAATCATCCTTATCACCTTCAAGATTATCCAAACACAACTCATCCTCTTTCTCCCTCCTCTTGGCCGAATTTTCTCCACCATTTTCCTATGGATTTTGTCTTTCAATCTTCTTCCAAATTTGAAGCAATTGCCCTAAAATTTTCCGAGAGATTCCCCGAGACATTCTCTACGCTTTCTGAGGTAAGAAAGTTCAAATATTTTGGAGTATTTTGAGTTTTTGAAGAGTTGACTTTATGAATGTCAGTTGACTTTAGATCTTGAAATTATAGCCTGTATTGTAAATGTTATCCGAAAGACGCGGGAGATTTCCAATATGATTTCGAGTAGTTATCGCTAGAGCGGTGTAAGTGTTATGTTGACTTTATTGACTTTTCTTAAATTGACATTAAATGGTAATATGAGGTTAAAGGACTTTAATATGGTTGTTTCTGGGGTATGCTGTAATTATTGGTTCGATACGGATAGTAGAATTTTAGTTGAGAAAGTTGGGGAAAGTTCGTATAGTCTTTCGTGATTGAATTGGAGGTTGTATTTAATGGATTAATTAGTTGTCAATTGATTACCGGGGTTGTTTAGAAATGTGTTTAGGGAGGTTATTGTCGAGTACTGAAACATTTACTTAATACCTAGATTTCTCATGGGTTGGGCGATTTTGAATATAGTTATGCCTTTGAAATGTTAGAATGACATCAATTCCTTGGGAATAGAATCCTTGCTAAGAGTTATGTAAATTGAATCGTGAGACGCGTATAACACTCAGTACATATACGCAAGAGAGGACTTATGGAACGTATTATAACATCTAATTCCCTTTGAATAGGAATCGAGCCGATTCAGCACGTAAGACCCGCCTAGTGCCGTTTGTTGCCATTACTTTGGACTCGGTGAGTACAAATCTCACGAGGAACCTTTTATGTATAATATGTTGTATATACTACATATGATATTTCGAGATTATTCGAGACATTGTGATCACAGACTACGACTTGTATATTATGTGGAAATTGAGATTTATGAGTTATAATAAATAATTGAGATTATAATTGATATTATGTGTACATTTTGATTCCGATTCATAAGGACGGCAACGGAGATTTTAAGTTATATTACGAGATAATCGAGACTATATTCATATAACGAGATATTAGTGATTATGACTTATATCAAGGAGATAAAGTAACATGATTATATTATGAGACCCGTGTGTTGGCATATGTGGCCGCCAGGCGCGGTGGTGGCCAGGCCGACGCTACGATTGATTTACGTGGTTACCAAGGAGTCACAAGTACTCCCCGACCGGGAGTGCTCAAGGCGCCAAGCATCGCGAGGGTCGCCTGCGGATTCGGAGGCTCAAGCATATGCACATCAGGCGTGAAATTTCGGCCGGGAGGACTGGCGGAGGGCCCCTATCCATTATTCTGAGTGATTCCCTCATATGTATTTATTTTGGTTGATTCCCTAAGTATGTGTATTTATTTTGGAGTGATTCTCATTTCTTGACAGATTTTGTGTGTTAGGATTGTTTTCAGACGAAGATGTGTTATCTGTATCAGAGGCTCACGGTATTATCTCTCGCGACTTTTGACAAATTATTCATCATGTAACTGGTTAATAATCAGATATATATATATATATATCGGCCTGAAAATATGTTATGGACCAAATCGTGGATATTTGTATTCACCAAATTTTAATAGCCGACTCCCCTATTCTCTCCCTCGTGGGCGGGCGTGTGCTTTATGCCTAGGTCTCTAGAGCGATCGCGAAGCGGCCGAGGATCTGTTTCGCCGAGCCGCTACATCTTAAAGTAGCAAAGCAGTATTGCGAAGTCCTCATCACTATTTCTTTGTCAAAAATTTGTATATTCGAGATCGCGGGTTGTATTATATTGACGAAGTCCGTTGTCATACTTCCTTACGTATTTATTTCGATACGTAATTCCTCGTCCGTTATTTGCCGGGATGTATCATTGAACACCAATGACGGAAACAGTGAGCTTTATTTTGATAATGTCGCAAGAAGTTTATGTCATATTGTATCCATCGCTTGGTGACTCGCATACGCGCTTGTTAACGATCTTAACTCGCACAATAATTAAAGGTCGTTATAATTTTGGTATCGAGCCTGTGTTCGGGGTGGTCTTTATGGTGTCCCGCGTGGGTTACGCTTAGCTCGATGTTGTTGGGAGAGTCATTACTATTGAAGCTTTCTTGTGAGGTCTCGATTTCTTTCTTTCTTTCGTTATTTCGCATCGCCGGGGATGCCACCACGCAGTTCTGCTCGGGCCGGGCGCCGCTGCAGCGAAGCGCGCAAATGGCAGGAGCCGCGAGGGCGCTATGGCGCGGTAGAAAAGTAGAGTCGCTGAGAATGTGGATAAGAATGCAGTAAATACGAGCCTAAATGGTCGGGCCACGTGGATTCCGGGATAAATGTTGTGAGATCGAGAGACAAGAGTTCTCGGCCGTCAAGTGTGAGGCTGAGTTACAGAGTAAAGCTATTGCCTGACCGCCGTCGTGACCCACCGGCTCGCTGGGCCGACTCCTCCTATTCGTGCATTAGAGTTCATTCGAGACTCGAGAGTATATTTGAGCCTATGGAGTTACCTGGAGCCGAGGACTGTATTCGCAGCTGCATGCATTGCACGCGGAGCTCGAGACCGCGAGATCGCACACGTATCTTTGATCAAGGCCGGGCGGACACCGTGTCGCTGGATCGGGCCTCGTGGAATTATTCTCAAGGGAGCTTTGTTCTGTGTGCATATGTCGCCTCTGAGAATCGATCCAAATTTCAAAGAAGTGTAAGCAAGCAGTGATAAACGATCACGAAAAGATTCAAGTGATCTCGCTGCCTACTTCCGGGAGATAATCCTACCGAGGGAAGAGACTGAGAGAACTGTGGACGGAATGATACGGGAGATTCGCACTCAAAGTTATCACTCAAAATTATACAACTTTCCATGAGCTAGTAAACGACGCCTTACAAGAGGTAGATGGATTCGGGCCGAACATTCAAAGAGGCTGGGAGAAAGAGGAAGATACGACGCTTCCAAGATGGCCGGGTCACCGAAGTTCTGGTTTCGTGGACGCCCATCACAAATAAGTGGGTCAAGCATGTAGCCGCTTAGTGCCCCGCTGCCAATTTCAATTCAAGACTACTGCTTCTATGCCCAAAGTCTTTTAATCGGTCCTGGGAACTTCGTATAGGCACGAGGAGGCAGAGCGACTCACAAAGCCCAAGTAGGTAAACCGGTCATGTAGCCGTGGAATGCCGAGACAAAGCGGTGGTTTGTTATCGTGTCGCCAGAAGGGCACATTGTCGTTGATTGTCCCTGCAGGCGTAGTGTTAATTGGAAATACAAGACATTTACTCCAAGATGCCTTTGAAAGGTGAGGCTATCACGAAGCCGCGGAGGCCCATTCAAGGGTGAGGAGGCTTTGGGCGGAGTCAGGAGTAGTCAGTAGCAAGGCTGACTAGTCGTATAAGGCTGAACTAGCCGTAAGCATATTTGCGCTACTCACAGAAGCTCGTGAATCCCCGTGGTGGTCACGTACTTTAAATTTATGGTCGAAGCTAAAGTCTTGTTTGATTCCGGAGCTACTCATTCCTTTATATTCCTCCTCAAATTCTCCCAAATTGTATTCCTAAAACTCGAGAAATTCTCGCTATTCCACTTCTAATTCTAAATTCAAAGGAGTCTCATAAGATTGATAAGGTACTTAAATTGTCCCATAAGTATCGGAAATCAATGTCCGGAGATACAGATTTATTAATTTTTTGAGATGAATGATTTTGATCTTTATTCTCGAAACGGATCGTCAGGGAAAACATCATGCAAACAGATAGATTGTCATCTAAGAAGATTGAAATATCTTAGTCCCCCTGCAGATTCTAAGATCTTCTTCCTAGGGGGCGATAAAAATCCTTTCCTCTTGTCTCATTTCCGCCTTAGTTGCCCATGCGTATGTCGGAAGTGTATCAAGTTTATTCTTTGGCCATGTTTGCTCTAATACGTAAGTGGAAAAGAGGGAAGGCTCGATTGGAAAGTGATGTCATGCAGAGAGTATAAGCTGATGTATTTCCTAGGAATCGCTGACTTCCTCCCGCCATGGTAGGTGGAGTTTTCTATAGAATTGACTGTACTACTCCGATTTCTATGGCAATCTTATAGAATGGTTCTCGCGGAGTCAAGGAGTTGAAAACGCAATTGCAGTGAACAAATTGTTGGATAAAGGATTCATTCATCAAGTAGTTCACCTTGAGCTCCGGTGTGTTATTTGTCAAGAAGAAATGATGATCTTTGAGGTCGTTGTAGACGATTATAGACACCGAACAAAGTAACCATTAAGAATCGATATCCGCTGTTTGGGGATCGATGATCTCGTTTGACAATTGTGCGATGCCCGGTATTTTCTAAGATTGACTCGGTGTCGCTACCACTCAAATGAGGATTAAGGAGGATTTATTTATCAAAGTCGCCTTTTAGAACAAGATGGGCACTACGAGTTTTTGGGCGACGCCATTTGGCCGATTTAACGCCTCACAAGATGCATGGATCTTATGAATCTGTGTGTTCCGGTGACTTACTTAGATAAATTTTGTGGTGGTGTTCATTGACGCATATTTTGATATATTTTGGTGAAGTAGGAGAAAGTAATGGCGAACACTCGAGGATCAAGCATAGACTTCGAGGAAAAATGAATTGTATGCTAAATTTTCCAAGTGTGAATTTTGGTTGAGAAAAGTGCGCTTTCCTGGGCTACGTGATTTCGTGAGAGGGTATATGTTTCGATCCTCAAAAGGTCAAGCTGCGATGAATTAAACCCACTATGTTACCGAATACTTGAGTTTCGTCTGGGCTGGATAATTATCGGAGATTTATACAAGACTTCTCAATTACGTTGCCACACCCATGACCAGTTAATTAGAAAAGGAGTTCCATTTGTTTGAACGAGGATCGCGAACGGGTGCTTCAAATGAGTCGAAGAGAATTGATCGTCACACAAGATTTAATTTCTTCCTGGGTCAGTGACAGATTTGGGTTGCTGAAGTCGCAGTATGGAGTTTTAATGCCATTAAGACTGGGTCATGTTAATGCAACATGGTGGGTGTGGTAGCATGATCGCGACAAATTGGTAAATCATGAGAAAAACTATTCAACACACGATTGAGCTACCGCTATCGTGTTCGCACTTAAGATTTGGAGGCATTATTTGTAAAGTAATTTTGCAAAATTTTTACCGATCACAAAAAGTTTTGAAATACCTCCCTCAACGGTGGTGAGGATCGGAATCTGAAAATAAGGCGGATGGAGTTTATCATTATGATGTTTCTATTGGGTATCATCCTGAAAGCGAACGTAGTTTACGCCTCGAGTCGGAAGTGGAAGATTAAGGAGCCATTAAATGAAACGGGCAACTCGGGTGTTAATTTCGGAGCTGGAGTCGACGTGCGGCTCATTGGGCACAAATAAGTGGTTCACCGGGTTCTTTGGCTGGGATCGATAATCGGAGGGACAAAGAAAAGACGAAATTACAAAAAATAATAAGCTGCTAATGGAAGCAGATCGACTTTATGCAGAGAGAGGATGGAGCTCTTACAATGCATGGTAGATTATTCGCTCCTTTATTCTCATGAGTCAAAAAGGAGATTTTGATGAGGCTCATAATGCTCCATACAAGATGCATCCCCAAAGTACAAAGGATGCATAGAGACTTAAAGCAGTATCGGGTGGCCCAACATGAAGAGGGAAATTACCGAATTTGTATCAAAATGTCCTGACTTGGTCGCTTAGTGATAGAACACCTAATATCCGCGGGCTATCGCAACCCTTCCTATTCCGTAGAGTGGACTCGGGGAGCATTACGATGGACTTTGTTTTTGACTCGAGGACGCTGAGAAAGAATGACGGCATTCGGGGCTCTCATAAAGGGAGTGATTCATCGAAATCACCATTTTACCAATTAAGCGACTCACTGTCTGAGCAGTTTTACAGTTGTACGTGGATCAAGTTGTGCGATTGCATGGAGTGCCAAGATTCATTGTATCAGATCGAGATGCTAGATTCAATTCCTTTATTTTGGAAAGGATTTCAAGAAGTCAATGGGACGTAGGTCAATTTGAGTACATCGCTTCATCCACAAATTTAAGCAATGTAGAGAAATTAATCTAAACATCGAGGATATGTCATGTATTCGGCGGTGTTGAATTTTTCCGAAATTGGGATGATGAATTGCCTAAAATGGAGTTTCTGCATATATTACGCTTTCCACGCCAAGATCGGGATGGCACCATTTAAAGCATCAGACGGCGTGAAACGTAGACTGGGCCATTGAACGGGCTTGGGGATGTAAAAGTTGTACGGTTCGTAGTTGGTGGAAAGATCGTAGAGAGAAGAAATTGATACAAGAACACCTCGAAAAGTATGATGTTAGCAAAAGATGGGCGTATCGTCATTGGGTGGATTTAAACTTGAAATTGGGCGATAAAGCATTCTTGAGAATATCCCCACGGAAAGGCTGAGATTCGGGAAGAGAGGAAAGTCGAGCCCAAGATATATCTGTCCGTATGAGATTGTGGGCGAGTTCCGGTCCGTGGCCTATCGCTTGGCATTGCCTCCAAAGATTGACACTATAATGTTTTCCATGTGTCATGTTTCGAGGGGAAGTATATCCTGTGATTTAATCCCATATCTTGTGGTGTCACAACCAAATGAGCTCCTGAGAGACTCCCAATACGTATGAAGAGAAACCAAGGAAAATTCTGATCGTAAGGGAAAAAGTGTCATGGGAACAAAGTTGTGGCTTTAGTGAAGGTGTCGCGGCGAAATCAACGAGCGGAGGAAGCCACGCGGGAACGGTAGAGAGGATGTCGCAACCAAGATCCACATCTTCAAAGCAGGCGTTTGGCCTCTTTAAACTCTCGAAATTTATAATTATAAGTACCACTTCGCTGAGGCTGAGTGAAGATGGTGTCGAGGCAAATTTCAGTGACCTAAATTTATGGGCGCGGGTAGATCGGTGATGTCTGCTCCAGATAATATTATGAAATAATAGTATACTAGTTGCTCGTGGAGTATTTCGAGGAGAAACTGAATTTTCGTTGAATCGCCGGAGATATGACGAATCGATCGGTTGATAGTGCGATTTGGTATTTGGGTGATTTTAAAGTTGTAATCGAGCGGTATAATATTATTCGGGGATTAGGTTAAAGTTATATTAGAGTTGGGCATTGCTAAATCGGTATTTGAGAAATCGAGCCGAAAAACCTAACGAGAAGCCGAGCTGTCTTCGAGATATTTTGGAAAAGTGACCCACGAGACTTTTTTAAATCATCCTTATCACCTTCAAGATTAGGTCCAAACACAAACTCATCCTCTTTCTCCCTCCTCTTGGCCACTTTCCACCATTTTCCCTTGATTTTGTTCTTCAATTTTCTTCCAAATTCGGGGAGCTTTGGTCCTAAAATTTTCTGGAGAGATTCCCCGAGACATTCTCTACGCTTTGAGGTAAGAAAGTTCAAATCTTTTGGAGTATTTCTTGAGTTTTGGAAGAGTTGACTTTTTATGAATGTTGGTTGACTTTAGATCTTTGAAATTATAATGGTATAGAAATGTTTATCCCAGTATCGCGGAGATTTAGCGAAGGATTTCGAGTAGTTATCGGGTTAGAAAGTGGTGTAAGTGTTATGTTGACTTTTATTGACTTTTCTTAAATTGACATTAAATGGTAATACGAGGTTAAAGGACTTTAATATGGTTGTTTTCTGGGTATGTAATTGTTGGTTTGGATATGATAGTAGAATTAGTCAAAGTTCGGGGAAAGTTCAGATAGCTTTTCTGTGATTGAATTGAGGCTGTATTTAATGGATTAATTAGTTGTCAATTGATTACCGGGTTGTTTAGAATGTGTTTAGAGGTTATTACGAGTAATTAGGTGATGACGAATATCAGATTTTGCTAAGTCATGATCAATATAGTTATGTCGGAATGTTATAGGCCGATATCAATTGAATAGAATCCTTGCTAAGAGTTATAAATTCTAATCGAGACGTGGTATAACACTCTGGGTACATACATATATGTTAAGAGAGACTCTATGGAACGTATTATAATATCTAATTTTCTTACTGTGACCAAATGATTCATGACGAAGACGCTCTAGTGTCAGTTTTCATATTACTTTTGACTTGAGGTGAGTAAGCAAATCTCAATGACTGAACCTTTTATGTATAATATGTTATAATATATTTATATTTTGAGATTATTCGATACGTATCAAGGTGGACTACGACCGAGTATTATGTGGAAATTGAGATTTATGAGAGTTATACTTTGAAATAATCGAGATTATAATTGATATTATGTGTACATTTTGACTCGATTCATATGATTAAGTAATGGAGATTTTAAGTTATATTACGAGATAATTGAGACTATAACTATGTTAACGAGATATTAGTGATTAAGTGATTTATATCACGAGATAAATAAGTAACATGATTATATTACGAGATCAAGCATATATATGTGGTCACAATGCGCTGGTCAGCAGTCACGCTATTACTGGATGATGTGTTACTAAGGAGGGCCAGACTCACCGGGAGTGCTCAAGCAGCGATATCATGGTCAGCCTGCCATGATTCTGGAGTGCTCTGCGATATGCACATCGAGAGCGTACTTCGGTCGTGGGAGGGAATGAGTGAGGCCTCATCCGATTATTTGAGCGGATTCCCTATACGTGTATTATTCGAGGCATTCCTCATACGTATTATTTTATGCGATTCTCATTTGACGATTTTGCGGTGTTGTGGATTGTTTCCCAAGAGATGAGTAATGCGGTTATTCGTATCAGAGGCTCAATGCGGGTATTATCTCCGTGACTTTCGACAAATATTCATCATGTAAATTCTGTCAATAATCATATATATTGGAGCATTTTACCCCGAAAATTATAATAATAGGACCAAATCTGTG
Organism: Lithospermum erythrorhizon; assembly: GCA_019722365.1. Lineage (NCBI taxonomy): Eukaryota > Viridiplantae > Streptophyta > Magnoliopsida > Boraginales > Boraginaceae > Lithospermum > Lithospermum erythrorhizon. The sequence goes on from JADFUC010000289.1 coordinate 74,885, forward strand.
ATATTTGTATTCACTGCCTTAATAGCCGAATTTCTATTCTCTCATACATGCTTACGCCTAGGTCTCTAGAGCGATCATGAAAGTGCTTTATGGATTGTTTTTGCCGAGTCAAGGAAGATCTTAGGATGAGGTATGGTGGTATTAGGAAGTCCTCATCTACTATTTCTTTTGTCAAAATTTGTATATTCAGATCAGCGGGTTGTATTATATTGATTTGAGTCCGGTTTGGCTCATAATTTTCCTTTATATGTATTTGGATGGTTTCGTTGTCCGTTATTTTGTCGATGTAACAGTCAGAACACCAATGATGGAAATAGGCTTTATTTTGATAATGTCAGCAGTTATGTTGTTATCCACTGCCATGCACTGCATACAGTTGCTAATGATCTTAACCTCGTGGCTACTGACTCTGGGTGGGTCAAAGCATATGTCCAATCTTCTACAGAGCAATAGGTTTAACCGCCATAAAAAGCCTCGCTGTTCTCAGAATTCAGACGACTAGTTTATCACTAAACCGCCTCGGGTAAAGTATAGCGTGCAAATAATCGGGTGGAATAGCCCTGTCAATTCTCACATGAACCGGAAGTTCGAGCCCTCCCCGCTTGAACCGGCAGACGGCATTTCTTATAGGCGGATTATTTTTCCCTCCAAAGTATGTATGTGAGGGTTCTTCCAATATTGGACCCTCTGAAAAATCCACAATTTCGGGCGTGCAGTGGTGCGGGAGCGGTTTTCTTCTTTTGGGCGTGTGCTTTTTAGGGCCGGCGAAGTAGGTCAAGCTCCCAAAGACGCGCTGTCCCCGCATGATCCGCTGGGGTCTTCTTCACCACTCCTACCCGCTTAAAAAAGAGGGGCGCACACCCCATCATCGCGAGTATGGCACCTTATCGGGTTCCCACCACCGATTTCGCCGCACGTAAGATTTCCCATACGGCATAAACGGGCGGTTAGTTCGGGCCGTTTTAGTACATTGATAAAATTATCAAAAGAAAGCAACATCCCCAAGAGGCGAAATGGAGAGACAATGCAGTCAAACTCCTCGCTACGGATAAAAACCCACGACAAAGTGCCCCTTCCTCACAATACAATTTATACTCAAACCGCTTTCTGGTGAAAAAGTCCCTTTTAATGTGGCGATTTATGAAGTTGTTGCAGATGCGGCCGGTTTTGATGATTGGCTTTTTCTTAGAGGAACCCATACTTTGGGAACATTCTCATGCATACCTCCACACGGATAAACAAAACTCATATGCCACCGATCTTCACCCAACTTTTCCTGGCTTTCAGTGGACAAAATATTACAACCCTTAGTCACATCTAAAGCAAGCAAATATCCCGAGTGGGAAGTATTATGCATGTTAAAGCATCAAATGATGTAGTTTATATTCGCTATCTTACAATGCTACTTATAAATCGGTGAAGTGAAGTGGTTAACCAACGTACATGCCTAATTTGAAGTGGATTTACTGACTCGCTTTCTTTTAAATTACATTGTTTAGTTTTAAGCCAATAAAAGTGGGAATCGTGTCTATGTTAGTAGGATTCCAGAACGTCCACCTCGGAGTAGCGGGACCGATACTGCCAAAGAGAATCAACTACGGCTCAAATATTCACTTCTCCCTTCAGAGGAAGCCGTATTTCTACAATATAAGTGGACGCCAAGGCATTCCCTTAAGGTCAACAAGATCCTCATCGCAAATCCCATGTGCAGAGACTTCTCGATACGTAGTATCCCTACCTCGACTTTCCACCTCAACATCCGCCAAAGTCTCTATTTTAAAGAGCTGAGCTGGGGTTACGGGAATCACCGATGTCGGGCGCAGAGTCACGGGTTAACGGTCATGGTAGCCTCTCCACCCAAGCGAAGGATCCATTATTACTATGTCATCATCCCCTTCGCTTCCGCCTCGCTATGTCGATCCGCTATTCCCAAGACTTTTTACTAAGAATGTCTATGTTAGCTAAGTGGATCGCTTAGTAGCAATACGTAACTGAACGAAGTACATTGAT
>JADFUC010001987.1:0-95583 GCA_019722365.1 Lithospermum erythrorhizon
TATTACGTGTATTGCTATGTTATGCGCTTCATTTAGAGATAACTCAAACTTGTGCATATTGGTTCATGACAAACCGGTAGAATTTGTCCTGAAGAGACTTCGTGATTTAGATCCACAAAACGCGCTCTTTTTTGGAGACACCGTGCCTGTATGCTTTATCGACCAAGCCAATCATTTTAATGATACGAGGGTCATGGGCATGTCCGCTCTGCTTGCTATCCACGGAAAGACGCATGCTGTCATATCTCTCGCTTTCTACCTTCCTTCAAATACCCTCAAGCTGTCGGTATATGTCATATGCTACCACCTTTTCATATTGAAATTGGAACGGCGTCTCATATCGCAAAGATGAGACATTGGACATCCACAAAGATCGACTGTGGCTTTTTCAGGATCCCCTTTTCCTCGACGGGAGGCACTCATTATTAGGTTTCAAGGGAACCTTATTGTTCAGCAGCAAGGTGTATTCAGTCCTCTTTGCTTGAGAATGATTTTCAAGTTTCGAGACCACTTGTCAAAATTGAAAGAGTCTCAATTTTGCACTTTCAAGTGCCGAAATGGGTTTAGCCTCTTAAGAGTAAAGAATAAATGTACCCATATTAATTCTAAACACTTACAAATAAATTCTAAAGTAAATACTAATACTTCAAATCTCATGAAATATATTATATCAAGATCTATTATACTTAAATTCAAACCAAGCAACACACATTATTTTGAATCCAGCTTATAATAGTAGGTTGTCAACCACACTATGTAAAACTACATAATCCCTCAGGTCACTAGCATCTGCTACAAGATGCGTACCTAACATTTGTATCTCCGAAAACCGTTACATACCAATTAAACTAAAGTGTTACTTGGATTGATCATCCGAAGCCCACAACGTTGCTGGAAATCACTACCATGATCCATTGTCACATCAAATGCAACATTGTAACACTCCGCCATCACTTGTGCCCAATTGATGCAATTGATTGCACAACTTTAAAATTGACTCGACATTTTGCTTAAATTTTAATCATGATTATTATTACTTTGTTTTCATTTACTCACATGCATACTAGCACATAATCAAGCAACATACGCAACATGGTAACAAACAAGTAATGCACATTTAAGAGATATACGATATGGCCCCTAGAACCTATTACAAGCATTTATCAAATACCAACATGCTCCCTAATTCTGTATCTTGTATCGATCCAACCGAAAGTCCACTAAGTACCACCACCGTGGAAATGATCTTCAATATCTTCACTTGTTATAATATTTATATACTAACTCCATCTTAGACAACAGAAGCTTCAGGGTAAAACACAAATAAATAAATACAAGAAAATATGACTCGTATGTCATTTACAACATTACTGCCTCATAGACCGGAAAATAAATAACAACGGGCCATATCTATATACCTCCATTCCAATCACCATTACAAAAATATAGGCACTTTACAATCATATAAATGAATTTAATAAATATTTTAAATGGCATTGGAAAATTCATAATAGACTATCAAATTAATTAATCCATGTAATTACACATATTAAAATTAATTAATATAAACTCAATTATCATATTAATATGTCAATTAATAATTATTACCAATAATTATTAACTATATACATATTATAGAAAATATTTATCAAAAATATATTCTAAAATATATTAAGTAGTGAAATTGTTACCATAATTATTATATCACTTTTAAATTACTTTAAAAAGATATAATACAAAAGGAAATTAATTAATTGTCATCACATAATTAATTACAATCAATTAGGTGATTAAAATGACAAATAATCAATAAAAACGAAATAGTAACTAGTCCCATACTCTAGAAAACCAAAATATGAAATGAATTCGAATTAGTGGTTTAAAAATTAGGCACACGTCATAATGGGCCTCGACGACGACATTCCACGACGGCCGACCGTCGACACGCGTGGTAGGTCGCCGCCGTCCGTCAAGTTTGGTACCATCGCCCATCCTGGATGATCGACACGCCCGCAGGTCGCCGGAAGTCGGTCGGCCGAGATTTATGGTAATAATACCCATATTTAACTCGGTTTTCGATTTAATTTAATTAGTTTATAAAATCTGCTTTTGAGGCTTTAAAATTTATCAAAATTCTATGAACTTTCAACAAGTTAAAATTCATAATTTGCTGTGAACAAATCCCAATCGGTCGCTCATTAAAATAAGTTTTCATATTTAATTATTAATTAAATAGTCCGTAAATCTCAATAATATGAGGCACTTAGAAAAAATCTAAAATTATGAAATTTAATAGAGATCTTTTACGTAAGCATCCGGGTTCTAGAAAAAATTATTTTGTAATTTTTACAAAAGTTTTACATGCCCCAAAAACATTTTACAAAACTGCTTTTGAAAACAAAACTAATGAATCATCTTTTAATTTATGAAACAAAATCCATGTTAACAAAATATGATAATACATCATCATAAACTCAGAACATTACGCGTAAATCAATAATCAAGAACATGGTGATTTATTCTCATAATATATTTATCAATTAAATATATGAACAAGAATTAATCAAATACAATTGATAAAAACAACACAAGCATAAAATAAATAATGTAAAACAACTTTAATTCGCCCATGATGCCATCGATGGAAAATAATACATGGATATATAAGTATAACACAAATCCATAATTCCGTGGATCTTAAAGTACTTACTACATTATTCAACAAAAACATATAATTACAATATACGAAGAGACTACTTACAGCTGCAAATGAGTAAATTCCACTAAAATTCCACGCTTCAAATTCACAACCCTTCAAATTTCCTTGTTGCACATTCCGTATGATATCTCTATTGGTCCACACCAGAGAGATTGAATCAAGAACCGATTTATGCTAGTAAACAAGATGAACAAAACTAAAACCTAAAAATTCCTCGGGAGAATTTTCGCCAAAAGTGGGGGGGGTGTAGCGGGCGCTACTTTAGGTTTTTTTTTGATGAAAAGCTTAAAAATTATATCATGAGAAACCCTACTTTGTTATATATGGCTAAAGCTTAAACAAGCCCGATAAGTGGATAAACCTAAAATGAAACCCATATTAATTGAAACCAATTTCAGTAAATCTAGTATTACTACTAAGACCTACAAGGGGGAAAGAGATTGATTTCTAGAAAATTCGGTAATTGAAAAGGTTGTTCCAAATTTCAAACTTAAATTCAAACAAATTTGATAAATGTTTGTCAAACAAATGTATGATTCAGAAGTCTTAAATTTGAAAAAGATTAATATTTCTAATATAAGTAAGAAATAGATTCAGGTCAAATAGGTCTATATCTCACCACCATTAGATTACAAATTGAATTCCTGTGTTCTACTTCTAATATTCCCGATGATAGAGAATCATTTAATCTGCTTAACTTAATTATAAGTGTATGGTTTACAAATCGGGAAAGACATAAATCTAAATGTTTTCCCTAGATAAATTATGGATTATACGACCACTCATAGATTTTAGTACTCGGTTCTCAAGCCGCATAACCTTTATTAAAAAGAATTTCTTTTACCTGGGATGGGAATCTTTTAGAAAACGGGTTCTTAATAATTTTAATGTTAAGAAAAACAAACTTTCCAGATGAGTTTATAAACTCGGAAAATAATGAAATCTTATATTTTGTTCCATGGTTCATGTTAACACATGTTAGAAATTATATTTTAGTAATTGAAAGAAATTATAAATTATTAGATGGACAAATTTATAAAGATATCTATCCCCCTGAAAAAGAATTCCAGATTATAAAAGATAATCAGCCAATTAATTTCCTTGCATATGCAAAAATCTTTGAAAAACTTACAAACTACCATGAAACAGATAAATATGTTGATTGAGCAAAATAATTATACAAACTTATTTATTATCGTGTTAGGAGAAAATGTTATTTCTTTTAAATAAAAAATTATTAATATTACTAAATAATAGACAAACTTCGTTTATGATAAAGGAAAACAAGTTTGTAAAGAAATTAAGAAACATCAGTATTCTTTCCAAATATTCAACTCTCCTCCCGAGGTTAAAAGATTTTAAATCAAAATCAATAACCGATCCGAGAAATTACTTACGAAAAATTCAAAATTAATTATAAAATATTTCCTCGATAATTCATCTAATGAAGATGACCAAATTAATAAAATTAAAGAAGAAAAATGGAGATGGGCTAATAAGCCAACTCAAAGATATTATTATTATAGAAGGCCTTCACCCATGGATATTCTAAATGAAGAACAGGAATATATTATGAGTAATAGTTTTAATGGGAAAAATATTTATGAATGGAATATTGATAATTTTACAGATAAACAAATTTATAATCATGTACATCGTATGCTTATGTATTCGACTATTTGTAAACAGAATAATAATTCTGAGAAAAATATCAGTAAAATATGATAATAGTGATTTCATCGGTCAATTAAAAGACGGTGGGATAATTATTTAACACTGTAACACAAACAGATAATAAAGGACATCCGTCAAAGTCAAAATGGCCAATGTAACGATTCGCCTGCGTGAAGTCTCCTCGGCGCCGACCAACCTCAGACATCGTAGTCACCAACGATGGATAATGATTAAAACGACTTCTTTTACATTATAAATAAAACAATACAACTCGTCCATCGGGTGAACTAACCAATAGTACAACAACTGAAAATAGTAATATAAATACACGTCAAACAATTTGTTATACAACTCGAGACAACAATAATTATTACATACAACAGAAACTTCAAGAAGATAAAAGTATGACTGTTGAGGTCTTCAAGCCACCATCGCCATCTTCGCGGGTACGCAGTTTGGCTCAATGCATATCGGTCATCCGCAACAAATCTAGGTACGAAACTCGCCCACAGGAAAATAGGAAGTCAGCTAAAAGTCGAAAGTGAAAAATAAATAAAGTACGGTTAACCTACCCGATCGCACTTTAATAAGAATAATTTAGATTCCTCTACCTATTTGGGGAGACTATATACCCCAAGAGTATTATTTTATGTGTTACTCTCACAAAATAAAAGTTTCCTTATTGGCTTTCTAACTAACACCAATAACCCACACTACGTCAACAACTTACTCACAAGCATTAATCTTAATTAAGGAGGTATTTCTCTATCTATTATCTTTCCAAGTATAGCTAATTCCCAATATAATATACACCTCAAACACACAATAACTTAAATATATATCTTAACCTCTCATAACTATGCATATACAACTCAATCACTTATCTTTAGTTCAATTTTAAAGTACTACTCCCCATTTTACAATCATACTCCTCCTATGACAAACTAATGTTCCTCGAAGACCTTCCAAATATATGCATTTCTTAATATGATCGAGTAATATATTCAATCCGCATAACCTAAGTACGTATTTATCTTCCTGCATTTCCATTTAGTATACCTTAACTTATTTAATTTCCATGGTATCAGCGTCGTGGTTAGATCAGAACTTATATTCTAGCACATTTGAATCCAGTTTTCCACTATATATATAAAATATCATCAACATCATCGACAGATTAGCATAAACTTCGGTTTATAATTTTTGTACCTAATGTTCTCATTCAAAAGGTATCTCATCCATTAGCCACTTAATATATATATAACATATCTAACAAAGACAAGAATGCCTAAGGCTACAACCGAAAATAAATACCGATCCTCGAAGAAAATAGTTGCCGGCTAAGGCCGACGCTTAAAAAATGAAGTATAACCATCAAAGCACTGCTAGCACAACAACAAGATTGGGGAATAGTCATCAGAGTCAAATATGAATAAAGTACATGTATGGGCTGTGGATTATCGTGATAAAGTCATACAACATAATTCCAACACGAAGTCTCGCATATAACACATGAATATATAATAGGTTCCGGTATAACACAATCACCCAAATGAAATCAATACGTAGACTCAACAATCCACTAAAACTCTAGTCATCAAACCTCCTATCTCATATCCCCACCAAGATACCATCCTCTAACGCGCATATACTCAATCCGCCTACCCGCAGGAATGGACAACCAATAATCACCTCGTACTTATACCGGCAAAGATAAGGCCAAACCGCACTCCTATACACACAGTATAAGGCACACCGCACTTATACACACAAAGTATAAGGCACACCGCACTTATACACAAAGTATAAGGCACAATCGCACGCCATAAATCGCAGATGTGGCCAAACTCAAGACGCTACCGTAGTATGTGGCCACCCCTCGACAATGCACACAAAGAAAGTTATCAAAGAGAATCATACCGCGACGCTATACCGTGAGACAGGTTAAACCAGCACGCTATACCGTAGTATAAAGGCCACCTCGACAATGCACACAAAGAAAGCGATCAAAGAGACCATACCGCACGCTATACCGTAGTATGGCCACCTCGACAATGCACACAAGAAAGCGATCAAAGAGAATCATAACAAGACGCTATACCGTAAAGATAGTGCCAATAGCGCCACATATCCTGGGTATGAAGGAGTAGTCACCTAATCCCTAGTAGTCCCAACTATAGGGTCATATCCTAATACTCAAGTCACCTCAAAATCATACATACTCCATCGAACACCTCTCAATAACCAACTACTTTATTTCCAACAATAGCAAAGCATACAACTAATACATCACACACCCAGAATCAATCACAACCGCCGCCATGCCACATAAATACCACACAAAAATGAATACAAAGCCACATAAATACCACAAGTGCCGGGCCAAGGCCACATAATACAGTAAATATAAGTCGGGAGTTCGTGCCACTTACCTCAAACCGCCTTTCAACGCCGTTGTATCGTAGTCACATAATCATATTAGGTTTCACACATAATCGCATTAACCATTACATGTATACCTTTCCCCGTAATCATATCACAAGGACATATACACCATTCACATAATTATATTACAAAAGCACTGCACACCCTTTACACATAATTATAATATGCGACAGTACACCATTTAAAAGAAGTACATAAGGTAATACAGCGAGATAAAGATCACCTCTACTAGCTATCACAAAGTCCTCACGGTTAACGCCGGGGACACGGAACGTGCCCTTCCCCCCGCGGTCAAGGCCTAAGAACACCTGTGAAGTATACTCGAACTACTCAAGAATTACGCTCTAGAATAAACATTACCAACTCTCATCGAACGATTTCCTAAACTGGCCTACGACGGCAAACTATCGAATTATAATCCCATCGAACACAACCACAAATCGATCCCCTCGCTAAAATTCCATCTTATTACTTTATCATTACAATCCAACTTATAAATCATCCTAGTTAATCGCCAGTCCCTAATTAACAATCTATACTCCAAAATATCAATTATATTTCAACTTGAAAAAATATTACTTTTTCAACCTAATCGCCTTTTAATGAATTTTTTAAATCACCGATTTAACATCACAATAGCTTTCATAATAAGGTCCCAATTAAACTCCCTACACATTAAAATATCACCAAAAGTCAACCGAAACCTAGAAAAGTCAACTCGCCTTACAACATCCTCAAACAACCTTCTAAATCATGAATTCATCACTTATATACATTATAGAACCCATAACAAACTAAGATTCATCATAAAAATTAAGCAGGAAAAGTCAACCAAAAGTCAACTATGATCCTTTAGCATTTTTTCAACCCCATAAATCGATAATTATCAACTATTATATCGATAATCTAAAGTTCTTGGGGATGACAATTTATAACATAATAACATCAAGCTCAAAGTCAACTCAAATTTCCAAAAGTCAACATCCCCAAACTCAAGAAATACTCCAAAAGATTCGAACTTTCTTACCTCGAAACGTAGAGAATGACTCCGGAATCTCTCCCGAAAATTTTAAGACCAAAGCTCGCGAAATTTGGAAGAAAATCAAGAAATTTTCTCGAGGAAAATAGAGGGAGTTCGCCACCCATGGGGAAGAAGAAAGAGATTTTGATGATGACAAGCTAAAAGGATATGTATAAAAAGTCTCGCTAACCCACAAAAACATCCCCAAGATTCTGCTCGCTTCTCGTTCTCGGCTGGGTTTAGTTTTCGTCTCCTCGCTTAACAACACAACCCAACATAAATTTAACTTAATCCCCTTAAATAATATCATACATACGATTAAAACTTTAAAATTCTCAAACCTAAATATACTACAACCGACCGATTCAATAGATTTCGAATTCATTCTACCCATCTCAAAGATAAAATCTTTCTACAAACACTACTAAATCATAAACGTGAATTGCCCAAAATTTTACGAAATATCATCATCGAAAAAAAAAAAAATTATACTATTCCAACTTTTTTTTTTTCATAACGGGTTATTACACCCACTCACCTTATAAAATTGCCCTTCTGAATTTACTCAACCCAATCTCTGCCGATAAACTCAACGCACCCTTCTCGACATGCCCTTATCAACTAACATCGTGACACCTTGTCACCTACTCAAATTTCCTTAATATAAGATCACGTAGCGCCCATAATATCTTATGTCATTTAACTTAAGGCAAAATGACTTTACACCATAACACATCTAACCGGCCAATTTTCCCTTTATTCAAGCTTAATATCATCTTATCGCTTCCGCTATATTATTATTATCAATCTTAGTATTATAAACATCCTCAATCGGGCCTAACATCACCAAAATTCATAACGCTATTACCGACATCGTCTAATTGGCATCAGTCACCACACACTATCACATAATTAAACGAGTAAACAAAGAAAATTTCGCTTACACCACGCTCATACTACAACTACTATAAAATAACTTACAAAAAATAAACCACAATATTCATATATAACACCATCCTTTTCCGGCAAAGTTCAATCTCTTCTATCACAGATTCTCAAATCAAACAATTCACAAATCACACATATAATATCAATCATACACAACAATCTCAACGTAGCATCCATAATACACACTCCATACAACCACATAGAACTATTCTCTAAAAATATATTCACAGATATCCATAACACAAATATACTCCAATTGAACACACCCAATCATATACAACTAAACATGAATACCACAAAATAAATAGCCCGAATACCTCAAAACACAACCACACCGCTCAAGCCAACATTTCACAATTTCACCATGTCACGTATAAGTTTGATAATATAAATCATCATTGTTATACTTCACTCAACATGTATAAGGTAACAACCGAAAGTAGATAAATCCTCAATTACTCCAAGTATACAAGAGAAATTCTTAATTGTTTTAAAGATCAACATCTTACACCACTATCAAGTGCTAATCCCATGACTACATGTCACCATAATCCTCCTCAACTTAACTTATTACCCAATCACACACCGTCTAACTTATCAACAATCATAAATTTAACACTGAATTCCTCTCAATACTTCCCGGTATAATTCGGCCCCTTCCTTTAAATCCAAACATATTCATCCAGATTCCATCTCCAAGGTTTCAACCTGAAAGCTAGATCCTAAGAATTGACTATCACAAAGATGTACTTAATTTAAACACCGAACTCTTACTTAAACATCACACGTATAACCTAACCTCTTTTCTTATTCGCCTCAAATTATATTCACCCTGACTTACTTATCATTTCTGATCAAAACCCACATTTCACACTTCCTTATAATCACAGTATCTTGGGCTTAACCAAAGAATCTTTACTTATAACCCATTGATATTCTCATAACTCCACCTCGAATATATCGTATATTAATTATCACCCTTATCCTTAATTAATTTCCGCCATAAAATCTCATTAGCACTGCATCACCACATCAACTTATTAAGACTTTTTCCTAAAATATAGATCACCCAATATCTCATAATATTTCCGACACCTTGCACGTTATTCTAATCCATTACATGTATCGCTCCCAATGTAATCCTCATAAATATCTACTCATCGCACCGACTCCATATGCCCGCCTACCCATCTCAACAAATACATAACTCGACGTACATCATATTATCCAATTCATTTCTACATATACCTTTAATATAACACATTCCTTTAATCAAATAACATCCCAAAAACACACGTAAAAGTAGTTCAGAAGACCCTCAGACGCTGAAGTCAACGAAATCTTCGTTGGCGTGACTCAATGCCAACGGATTCGAAAGTTAATGAACTCAAACCAGAGAATGACTCACACACAACACACTTACAACCGGAACCTAGGCACATAACCACACAAGACACCAAGAAAACATAAACCTAGGCTCTGATACCAAAATTGTACCTGACTCGCCTCAGCACCCCCCGAGCATGACCACACCAACCTCAGACATCGTAGTCACCAACGATGGATAACAATAAAATGACTTCTTTTACATCATAAATAAAAACAATATAACTCGTCCATCTGTGAACTAACTAATAGTACAACAACATCAAAATCATAATATAAATACACATCAAACAATTTGTTATACAATCCTGAAATAATAATTAGATACAACAGAACTTCAAGAAGATAAAAGTATGATTATGTTGAGGTCTTCAAGCCACATCGCCATCTTCGCGGGTACGCAGCTATTCGGCCAATGCATCTCGGTCATTCCGCAACAACCTCAGCATGAAACTTCCTACCATGTGTGTGGAAAATAGGAAGTCGCCTAAAAGCCGAAAGTGAAAATAAATAGCAATGGGTTAACCTACCCGGGATCGCATCTAATAAGAATAATTTAGATTCCTCACCTATTTAGAGACTATATACCCCAAGAGTATTATTTTATAGGTTACTCGCCACAAAATAAAGTTTCCTCTATCGGGCTTTCTAACTAACAACACCACCAACCCACACTTACGCCAACAACTTACTCACAAGACACCTTAATTACAAGAGGTGTTTATCTATTATCTTCAAGATGTTTAATTCCCAATATAATATACACCTCAAACACACAATAACTTAAATATATATCTTAACCTCTCATAACTCATGCATATACAACTCAATCACTATCTTAGTTCACTTTAAAGTACTACTCCCCATTTTACAATCATATTCCTCCTATGACAACTAATGTTCTTAAGCATCTTTCCAAATAAAGTATTTCTAATACGACCGAGTAATATATCTTCTTTGAACCAGATAACCTAAGTACGATTTATCTTCCTGCATTTCCATTTAGTATACCTGAACTTATTTACCTCCATGGTATCAAAGTCGTGTTGGACAAGATTTATATTCTAGCACATTTGAATTCAGTTTCCCACCATACATATAAAATATCATCAACATCATCGGCTGTGATTAGTATAAACTTCAAAGATATAATTTCTCGCTCCTAATGTTCTCATTCCAAAGGTATCTTATCCATTAACCACTCTAAGATATATAGAAATATAATATCCAATAAGATGCTACTTAAGGCTACAATCAAAATAAATACCGATTCCGAAGAAAATAGTCACGACAAGCGCCGACGCTTAAAAAATGAAGTATAACCATCAAAGCACCGGGTTAAGCAAGACAACAACAAGATTAGAATAGTCATCGTAGTCAAATATGAATAAAGTACATGTATATACGTGGATTATCGATAAGTCATACAACATAATTCCACAATAAGCCTCGACATAACACATGAATATATAATGTAGGTTCCGATATAATAATAATCACCTAAATGAAATCACAGAGACTCAACAACGACTAAAACTCTAGTCATCAAACCTCCTATCTCTCATATCCCCACCAAAGATACCATCCTCTAATGCTACATATACTCAACTGGGCTTCCACCCGCAGGAATGGACAAATCAATAATCACCTCGCACTTATACCGGGCAAAGATATCAAACCGCACTTATACACAAAGTATAAGGCACACCGCACTTATAACAAAAGTATAAGGCACACCCACTTATACACAAAGTATAAGGCACACCGCACGCTATACCCGTAGTATAGTATTAAACCGCACGCTATACCGTAGTATGTACAATTCCTCGACAATGCACACAAAGAAAGTCGATCAAAGAGATCATACCGCACGCTTGGCACCGTAGTATGTGGCCAAACCGCACGCTATACCGTAGTATAAAGGCCACCTCGACAATGCACACACAAAGAAAGCGACAAAGAGAATCATACCGCACGCTATAAATCGTAGTATGTGGCCACCTCGACAATGCACACAAAGAAAGCTTATCAAAGAGAATCATACCGCACGCTATACCGTATAGGCCACATATCCTCGGGTAGCGGCCAGTAGTCACCTAATCCCTAGTAGTCCCACCATGTGTCATACTCCCAATACTCAAGTCACCTCAAAATCATACATACTCCATCGAACACCTCTCAATAACCAACTACTTTACTTCCAACAATAGCAAAGCATACAACTAATACATCACACAATCGTAAATCAATCACAACCGCCGCCAAGGCCACATAAATACCACAAAGCCGACACAAAGCCACATAAATACCACAAAGGCCGCCAAGGCCACATATCATTTAAATATAAGTTGGGAGTTCAAGCCATCACTTACCTCAAACCAGTCTTCAATGCCGCATCGTAGCTACATAATCATATTAGGCTCACACATAATCGTGACAACCATTACATGTATACCTTTCCCCGTAATCATATCACAAGGACATATACACCATTCACACATAATTATCTTACAAAAAGCACTTACACCCTTTTACACATAATTATAATACAAGGACAGTACACCATTTAAAAAGAAAATATGTAATACATGCGAGATAAGTACTCACCTCTGCTAGCTACCACAAAGTCCTCAATTTAAGAACGCGATCACGAACGTAAATTCTTCCCCATGTCAAGGCCTGAACACCTTAGAAGTATATACTGTGAACTAATACCAAGAATTACGCTCTAGAATAAACATTACCAACTCTCATCGAACGATTTCTGGGAACGGCTCAATATGACGGCAACCATCAATTATAATCCCATCGAACACAACCAAATCGATCCCCCCGCTTAAAATTCCATCTTATTACTTTATCATTACAATCCAACTTATAAATCATCCTAGTTGAATCGCCAGGTCCCTAATTAACAATCTATACTCCAAAATATCAATTATATCTCAACTTGAAAATATTACTTTTTTCAACCTAACGCCTTTAATGAATTTTTTTTAAATCACCGATTTAACATCACAATAGCTATATGTCCCAATTATCCCCACACATTTAAAGTCTTATAAAAATATCACCTCAAAAGTCAACCGAAACTCAAAAGTCAACTCGCCCATAACATCCTCAAACAACTTCTAAATCATGAATCACTATACATTTATAGAACCCATAACAAACTAAGATTCATCATAAAATTAAGCAGGAAAAGTCAACCAAAGTCAACTATGATCCTTAGCATTTTCTCTAACCCCATAAATCGATAATTATCAACTGTTATACGCTAATCTAAGCTTAAATGGCAATTTTATAACATAATAAACATCAAAACTTCAAGTCAACTCAACATCCTAAAAAGTCAACATCCTCAAACACAAAATATACTCCAAAAGATTCGATCTTGCTTACCTCAAAACGTAGAATTTAATTCGGGAATCTCTCCCGAAATTTTAGACCAAAGCTCGCGTAAATTTGGAAGAATTGGAAGAAATTTTCCGAGGAACAGTAGGAGTCTCTACCTAATCTACTGTGGAAAGTTAAGAAGGAGATTTTTGGACGACGCATGCCTAAAGGATATGTATAAAGTCTCGCGGGTCCGCATAAAAATATCTCAAGACTTGCTCGCTTCTCGCTCTGGCTTTGGCTAGCTGGCCCCTGCTTAACAACACAACTCCAACATAAATTTAACTTAATCCCCAAATAATATCATGCCATAATGATAAAACTTTTAAAATTTCAAACCGAAATATACTACAACCGACCGATTCGTCAGATTTCGACCATTCGATCTCGATCTCAAAGATAAAAATTCTTCTATGACAAACACTACTAAATCATAAATGTAATTCTACCAAAAATTTTTACGAAATAATATCATCATCGAAAAAATTATACTATTCTCACAGTCCAACCGCCGAATCAATTTTTTTTTTTTTTTTTTTTTTTTCATAACGTTATTACATAAATGCAAAATATAGAAAATGTTGTTTACATGTTAATAATTAACATAATCGAAAGCATTTTACGTGAAGATATCTCGATGATAAATAGAATATCCGCACTCTCGTAACTTAAAGTGTAAGACTCTTACAAATTTTACGGTATAAGGATACTTTTCTTAGTAGAGTTAAGGGAACCCCTGTAGAGACTAATACTCTCATTGAAATCTAAATTTATTGATGGTCCGCCTATCTTTTTTGGCGGAAAGAGTTAGAAAACATAAAGGATACGATCATATCCCTTATGATAATTTTACTTATGGAAAATTAATAGGTTCTTGTGTCAAGGAAGGTTTATCTTTATGCAATGAATTAAGATTAAATAAGCAATTACAAAAACAGAATCTATCGGAAAGAAAACAATTAGGCAGATTCTGTGAACAGTTTGGAATAAGCAATCCTTCTACAAAGGATACAGGTAATAAGCATCATAAAATTAATACAGATAATGATGATAATAATACTAAAAGATTTAAAAAGAAAAAATATTTTCATAAAAAGAATGTATTACATCGCCATGTGAATGCAGTGATAATAGATGTAAGAAATGATCATAAAGAAACGATAAACGTAATATCGTTTTGTCATAAATGCGGAAAGGTTGGTCATTATGCTAATAATTGTTGGACTAAAAAGAGAATTAATAATCTAAATTTTAGTCAAGAACAAAAAGATGAGTTATACAAGATATTTCTAAATGATACGGGTGAAGAAACATCTTATAAGTCTTCGTCATCTAGTCATAATAGCATTGATGTTATAACATCCGACTCTTCGAGTCTCGATTCGCACGTGTAGAACTCTTCGTTTCTTGGGCAAACCTGCATTAAAAATACCCAAGAATCTGAAATTCTTAAATTGATGTCTCAATTTCAGGATAATGAGATAAATGTGATTGATAATAATATTATCATGGATTTCTAAAAAAGTATTATGATCCCACTAAAGGTAAAAATATTGATCATACGGATGTCGTACAAGATTTACATCCTCGTAAGATAAAGATCATAGATTTATCTCTAATAATACCCCATATTCTATGGGAGAAGTTCATAAACTTCTTAAAGAAAGAAGAAGTGGAGATTCTCCTACTTCTTTGAATGATATTCAAAAAGAGATTAATAATCTCAAAGAAGAGATAAAAAATTTTGAAAATGAAAATTAGATTCGATTACAATATCACATTGAAAAGCTTTGTAATAATAATATTGTCCAAACTAATAATCCAAAACGGTCCGCATGGAAATACTAAGATAGTAATTTTTTAAATGAAATATTTTTAAATCAAAAATGGTATATTAGAATAACATTACTTATTGATAATTATTTTTCAAAAGAATTTACGGCTCTCGTTGATAGTGGAGCAGATTTAAATGTTATACAAGAGGGGTTGATTCCAACTAGGTATTTTCAAAAAACTACCCATACCTTATCTCATGCGGGTAGAGAAAAATTAGACATAAGTTTTAAGTTACCTAAAGCATTTGTCTGTATTAATAATACTTGTAGCTCTACTAGTTTTTTACTAGTAAAAAATATTTCTAACCAGATCATACTTGGTACACCTTTTATAACAAAAATCTATCCTTTTAAAAAAGTAGATAAAGAAGGGATTATAGGAACATATAATAAACTTAATAATGTTAAATTTACCTCAGCTCCCAAAAAAAACTTATATCCAATTTTTGATAAAGTAAATGAATAAAGAAATCAATTGAATTTTCTTAAAAATAAAATTAATATTTTACTATAGATGAAAAATTAAAAATCCTAAATTACAAGAAAAAAAATTAAACAAAATTTTAACAGACTAAGTCTAGAAGTTCAGAATGATCATCCAAATGCATTGGGATCAAAAAAGTATATTATGTAACTCCCTTACGAGGAAGATTTTCCTCGATGAAAACGATTTACAAAAAGCTGCATCACAACCTGCTACAAAAAAAAAAAAAATTCACCGGGCGGTTGGACCCGAATAGTATAATTTTTCGATGATAATATTATTTCAGAAAAGTTTTTTAGCCGAATTTTCATTTATAATTTAGCAAGGTTTGCCATAGAAGAATTTTATCTTGAAATCGGGTTTGCGGAGATTTAAGACGATAAAAATGGAGAATTTAAATCTTAAACCGAACGGACCTGAGTTTTTTTAAATATCTATTCATACATATCCTCCACATCATCACAAGACAACTTTATCTTCTTCTTTCCTTCATGCGGGTCGGTGAACGCCCTCTCCCCCCTTGAACATTTTTTTTTTTCCATTTCTCTTTTGAACAATTGTCGCGCAAACTCAAAACCGCTTTGTAGAATATTGTTCTCTATCATTCTCTTTCGAAAGGCGTAAAGAAATTTCAAGTCTTTCGAGATATTTCTTGGGTTTTGACTTAGTTGACTTTTTCATAATTGAATTTTATGATAAATCTTGGGTTATGGGTTCTGCGACGTATATAAGTGATGAATTCGTGATTTAGAGATCGTTTGAGGATGTTATGGCTGTGTTGACTTTTTAGGTTTTCTGCTGACTTCTTTTGGGTTGATATTTTTCTAAGACTTTAAATGCAGGTGAGTTATTGGGACCTTATTATAGTCAAGTATGATGTTAAATCGTGATTTAAAATTTATTAAAGGGTGTTATGTTGAAAAGTGAAATTTCCAAGTTGAGTTATAATTGATATTTCGGAGCATAGATTGTTAATTACGGATCACGATTAATTAGAATGACTTATAAGTTGACGTAGGCTTTTAGAAAAGTTGATAAGATGGAATTTATGACGATTGGATTGTGTCCGATGGGATTATAATTCGATAGTTTATCCGTCAAGTTAGACCATTTAGAAATAGTTCCCCTAAGAATTGCTAGCTTTAATCCTAGAACGCCGGTATAGTAATAGGTTTCTGATCATACTTTCTCGGGTATTTTGTTAGCGCCGATCGTGGGAAAAGGGCGCTACTCGATTGTTCGCGGTTTCAAGGGTAGCTACAGAGGTGAGTACTTTCATTCACCCGTGTTACTTTAATGCATTTCTACCTTGATTTGTGATATATATATGTTATCAGGTTACATTATGAGAATGATATACATGTAATCACAAGTATATTTAATGGCAAGCTGTGGCCAAGATTGTTGGAGGTAAGTACCGCCTGAACTCCCACTTATCAATTATGTGGCCTTGTCGGCACTATTATATTATGGGATTTGTCGGCACTTTGATATGTTTGTGGCCTCATTGCTTATCAGGATTGATTTACTTTATCAGGACGCTTAGTCAAGTACAATGTAATACTCTTTCGGGAGCAGTAGTAGTTGTTTGGGTTAGCGATGAGTTCGGCGGCCTGAGTATCAGGGTGACCATAGGTCGACATTGTGATTAGGTGACTCTCCTTCCTTGCGTGATACGTGACGCCATTGGCCCTATACTACGGTATACGCTAGCGGTTTGGCCTTATACTGCATAAGAGCGGTATGACTCTCTTTGATCGCTGAGCCGCGGTATCATTTAAGGTATTCTATACTACAAAGATAGCGCAAGGGTTTGGCCTACTTCGTATGAGAGCGGTATGAGTCTTTTGATCACTTTGCCGCGGCGTATTGTCGATGCTGCTCTATACTACGGTATATTGCGGTGCTTTGGCTCTGCGCTTCCGTATAAGAGCGTGTTTATTAATGTTGATCCATTCCTCGCAGTAGACGGATCGGTATATGCGCATTAGAGGTTGGTATACTTGTGGAGATATGAGAGATAGAAGGGCGATGACTAGATTTATAGTCGATGTTGAAGTCTCCTGGATTTCATTTAGCGACAGCTTTATCAGATCTTCTATTATATCTTAACATGTTGTGCCCGAGACCTTCTTGAAACCTTATTGTATGACCTCGATTAGATAGTCCTCGATATATGTATATACTCATTTGACTATTAAAATTCTCGACTATCATCTCGTCTGCATGGTAAGTTCACCCTCAGGTTAGAAAGCCTCACTCAAGCTTCTCGCTGCTTACACCCCTATGGCATTTTATTTGTGCCAAAGTCGATGGTGGCTGGGCTGAGTTCGCAAGAGGCTGTCGGAGAGTTTGTTCCGAGTGGCCAGTGAGCATCGGGCGGTCGAGGATCCTCACGCCTCATTTTGATGTATTGTCAACCGCCATTGTTGTATTTCTTTTGAAATCTTATTTCGTAGTCTTTGTATTCGTGGATATAGTACGCATTATCTGGTTGTAGCCTTTTGCCGCATATACATTTATTTTTGGGATATGTTGTGTATATATATAGGTTGGTCATTTCGATATCACCGATTGATTATAAATTTTTAAACCTACTTTAAACTTAATCATGATCACATTCTGATGAAACGAATTGTATTTTTAAACCGAAGCCGCCCATCGGCTCGCGACTCGGTACCCGGATTTTAATGACTCTCACCTCGGCGGCCGAATTGGGCGGAACATACGCACTATGTCAAATGAATTCTCAATATTTGGCAGCTATGTAAAAGAAATTCAATCTCTCCTCGATAGGGAGCATCGATTTGTGCCTCCCAATCAGCTGGTCGTACACCCTTATGTTAATAAACATCCGTAGGCAAAGAAGACGAGTGCCTCGCCTTGTTATAAATTATAAACCTTCGAACAAAGACATCCTATCCCAAATAAAAAAGATTTATTAGATAGGCTATATGACTCTATCTTATTTTCTAAATTTGATTTAACATCGTTATCGGGTATATACAAATTAGTAAGGTCGATAGGATATAAAACCGCTTTTAATGTACCTTTTGGTCATTACGAATTCGAACGTTAAGTTTTCGTGCTTTTAAGAATGTTTCATCGTAATTTCAAAATCATGAATGATATTTTTAATCCTTTAGCTTAATTTATAATTATTTATATGGGGATGATATTTTAATCTTTTCTAAAACAATCAGGAGCACTTCAAACATTTAGATATATTTAGAAAGATAATAATTCAGAATGGTTTAGTTATTTCCAAGCCAAAAATGAATATTTTTCAAATCAAAATAAGATTTTTAGGTCATAATATTGAAAAAGGAAGTATCATTCCAATCAATAGAAGTATTGAATTTGCCTCAAAATTTCCAGATGAAATTCTGGACAAAACTCAATTACAAAGTTTTTTTGCCAGTTTAAATTATATTTCTCCTTATTATCAGAATCTTGCAAAACAAACTGCAATTTTATATAATAGGCTCAAGAAAAAACCAGACCCTTAGACTAATGAGCATACTAAGGTAGTAAAAACCATTAAAGAAAAGGTTAAGAACCTTCCATGTTTAATAAGCCAAGTAACTCCATCGGGAAAAATTATTGAAACAGTATGCCTCAAGGAGAGATGAGGGGATTTTAAAACAAAAAAATCCTAATACTAAACAAGAATATCTTGTTAGATTTTATTCAGGAAAATGGAATAATAGCAAAAAAAATTATGCTAC
Source organism: Lithospermum erythrorhizon (assembly GCA_019722365.1). Taxonomy (NCBI): domain Eukaryota; kingdom Viridiplantae; phylum Streptophyta; class Magnoliopsida; order Boraginales; family Boraginaceae; genus Lithospermum; species Lithospermum erythrorhizon. The sequence continues at coordinate 19,637 of JADFUC010001987.1, forward strand.
TATAGCCAAAGAAGTTCTTGCTATAGTAAAATGTGTTTTAAAATTTCAAGATGATCTTTACATTCAAAAGTTTATTATTAAAACTGATTGCCAGGCGGCTAAATTTATGTTTCAAAAAGATTTTAAGCATGATGTGTCAAAACAAATGTTTGCTAGATGGCAAGCTCATTTGGCACCTTTTGATTTCGAAATTATTTATAAGAAAGGAGAAGATAATCATCTTCCTGATTTTCTAACCAGAGAATATTTAAATGCAGCCTAAATTAGAGTTACTTTCTCAATTTGCAGGAATGTCCTATCATAGAAGAGGGACTCCCCCTTATAGGGGTAGACGAGGAAGACAGGGTAATATCCTGATAATATTTGAAAAGTCCTTAATAGCAAAGTGGACTTTTCACAGGATAAAGAGCCGTTATATCAAGAATTTCGAATATAAGAAACAAAAAAAGAATAAGAATAGCTCGCCATACCCATATATTGGGAAAAATGTCAAGAGGATCATAATTTGGATGGTATCCAAAATGAAAGAAAAATGATCCTAATTCTAAATGATAATGATTTGAGATGGCAAGATCAGCCATATTCGCTTCTCGGAGAGATATACTTCCACCACGTGCTTACCGCTTCTGCTCTTATAAATCTCACCATTTGAAAACTTATTAATAAACTGTGGATCATGTGAAATATCGCATTTTTCAGGACAAAATAAAGAAATTTATAATTTCTCAAAGATTATTATCAAAAAGATTATATCTCCTGAAGAATGGGGATTATCTCCCTTTAAGGAAAAATCATTCATTTATTCCAATAATAGTACCCCCATTAAATATAATTATTGGGATTATCTGGAAGCCTTTGATAAAGTGCTATTCTATGAAAATGATAAACAAAAACATACTTGGATGATCAAGATATGTTCGAAAGTTTATAACTATAATATACCAAATTGGTTTATTATATGGTGGCAGTTTAATGGCGCCAATGATAAAATATTACCAGAAAAAATAAAGTCATACTTTGAAAAATGGAGTAATATTTCTCCTAGAAATCAGCAACTTAATGAGCAGGAAAGAAAGATTAAATCTTTCATGTTATTTATGATTGAATTTTCCATTCCATACATATGGAAATGGATGGTATCAGTAAAACCACGCATGATAATAATATGCCCAGCTTTAGTGAGACATTCCCAAGTCAAGCTTTCAGAAAAATGATTTAAAGACTGATCCCGATACAGAATAGTCCTGGTGAGGATAAGCATTCAAAGAAATTGAAGGAAAATTAGATCAATTTACTCAATATCAAGCCAGTCAAAGCAAAGGGAGACCTACTGCTGAAAAATTTATGACAAAGAATCGATCAATTCAATACTGATTAAAATGGAAAAAGAATTCATCTATATTGATGAAGAAGATAAAAAGTGACATATCTATGACAGGATCAAATCAGAGAATACATTTTAAATTTTGGAAGAATTACGGGGACGCTTCGTGATCCTAACGGTATCCGGCAAATATTATGATTATTCTAATCAGCTCATGAAGATTTGAAAAGGTTAAACCAGCCAAGAATTAAACAAGCATTTAAGGGGAAAAACTATCCGATATGAAGAATCCGTAAAATAAAAGTCGGAAGAAATCAAATCCACTGCATTTGTAATAGATTAAATCAAAAACTATTCAATACGAGTTTGTTCGATTGGCTTTTACCGCGTGGCCGGCTACTTTTCCTACTTTTACTGTTTATTTTTCTTTTTTGGAATCCATTTTGGAGTCCGTTATGTTTGAAGTCCGGATTTCAAATCGGTGTTGTACTATAAGTAGATGTATTAGTTCTTCATCTAAGAAAGCTCGAAAGCTTTTAGGCCAAGCTGAACTTAGCTCTCTGCAAAAATTTATAAATAAAAAGTTCTCCTCAAAAATCTCGGTCTATTGACCACAACTCTTACTTTGTAAGTTTAAATTTTGTATTAAATATTTTTTTTAATTTTTTTTTTTATGTTTTAGATGAGCTTATTAGGCTAATCTAGTTACGTTAATTATATCTAACTCACTGAATTATATGTTTCGACTTCATCTATCCTCGCTTTTCTGTGATTAGTTAAAATAATGTCATAAGTTTCTCAAACTATCTAATTTATGGCAAGGTTTTAACAAATTTAGAATTTAAGATCTAATGGGAGATGAATTTCAAAACTTAATTTTCACCCGTTGTCACCAAGTAAAGCCGAGGGACGACGTCAGTGGCATTTTAGGGTCAGCGAATCGCTATTTTGAGTTTTTCTATATGCAACTCCCACTCAGCTTCCTAATCTATATTTTTGTTATCAGGGAACCGGCTTCATAAATCGAGAAATGGTTCATAATTTAAGCCAAGTTTGGAACGAGTTGTAATGATATCAGTAAATCGATCTAATTTTCCTTCACTTTTCAATGTATCATCCTCGACTATTCCCCGTATTAGGATCAAAGATCATTTTTCCCAAAACTTGACTTGGAATGTCTCACTAAACCGCATTATTTATCCTGCTTTTATCGATACCGGGCTTCATATTTCCATATATATGGAATGAAAATTCAATCATAAATAAATACGAAAGATGTTTAAATTTAAATTCAAATTAATTAATAAAAAAACATGTATTTTTATTTTAAGTAAATATAATATAAAAATATAACATTTTAGATTCATTAATTTATTTTTAGGGAAAAAACAAAGGGGGTTGGTGTAGTATCAGTATATCAAGTTTGACCCCTATTTGGTGACTATGACTCTATGAGTTACAAGAGTTCACCAACCCAACTCAACAGATTTGTGTTTAATGCGTTACTTGATTAGCCTCTGAACAAATCGTGATTCGATTAGTTATCATGGAATGTTTTTAGGATGTTGCAAAAAAAAGGGTGAGTGCACCAAATTATCCATCCGAATCGCCTACCCCTTTACTATACTCCTGTTATGTTCCCAAATCTTATTAGTTCATTTCATCTAATAATTAATGACATGAATTTTATTTCTATTTTAATTCATGAATCATATTCATTAAGATAAAAAATTATTAAATTAATCAAATCAATAAATTAAATTTTAAAATGTCAAAATCACTATATAAATGATCATTTATATCAAACAACTCCGCACTACTTGCATCGAGTATTAACATAGATTTCTAAAGGAGTCAGATACTTCATTGCATTTTTTTGGGTGAATTTCTTCTACACATACAATTGTATTTTTTTCAATTAGTTTCTTTTATACATACTATTGCATTATTGTTTTTTCAAAACTTGTCAATTATTAATCTTTTGGTGGAAGTTATCTCGGTTGTTACTTTTATTTTCAAGTTTAAAGTTTCATTGACATATAAAAGATTAGTTCATCAAAAGTATATTAATTTGCTATGCCACTAACAGTGAAGAATCTATAAATAATACATTAACAAAATTGTTTCATAAATGAATGAACCCCTGTCATAAAATATTTTCGTTGGGTGTCGTCTTCATATAGATTTTTACATATTTATTTATTTGATTAATTTAATTGTCATCTTAATTAGATAAAAGGAAAGTATTAAAGTACAAATATAAATATACAATTTATATCATTAATTTGTAGATGAGATAGACCAATAAGATTTAAGGGGGATAATAGGGGCATAATAAAGGGGAAGACGATTTGGATTGCCAAACTACCATTCTTAAAAATTACTCCGTATGGTAAAACATGTAAATTAAACTCTAAACTCAAATATGTGTATATACAGTTAGTGTTGTTATTGGGCTGTGAGAACCGGCAACCACTTGGTACGTGCCCCGAAAAAACCTATCTGATACTCACCCGATAAGGTTATCGGTCCGATCCTAAGTATAATTTTTTATTCGATAAGAGAATGGAATCTTACCGATAACCCGATAAATATCATAAAGTTTCGGTCTATGACAAAAATACTCAAATTCCGGATCAAAATACCCCAAATCCGGACCAAAATAGTCAAAATGCATACCAAAATATCCAAATTTTAGAATACCATGAGAACCACAAGAAAACGGTCCAAAAAACCGGGACCGAGTATCCACCCGGTAAGCTATCGGTATCGGTTTGGTCCCGGTCTAATTTTTTTGCCCGACATCCGGATCGGACCGAACAGATAATAAGTTTCAGTCCTTTCCGGTCCCATTTTTTACCCGAAACCCTGATCTGACCGGACTGATAAGAGTACTGTATACAATATAAAATATTTGGTAAAAACATATATCAAAAAATATTATTTTTAATCGACTTTATCATTGATATGATGGCTGTTATTGAATTCAAAATTATGTGTCAATTAATACCACACATATAAAATATGTATCGTTGATATTATTTAATTTATCTTGTTTTGTCATAATATAATTAGGATTCCATTCTGTTATTGCTATCACATATAACAAGGTCAAGACATTGTTCTATTGGAAATACCTTAAGAAGGATGTTTCTCGTCTCCAAAACCTTTGTGCAAAAGGAGAAGCAGAAAATGCATTTGAGCTCCTTTGTGAAAAGTGGAAGTATTGCAGACAAGTGAGGGCACATGTAGGGCTATTGCTCATGCTTTTTCCATAGCACAAGACCTTGATATGTGGAAGTGAAATTTTGCCATTTGTAAGGGAAGCTGTGGATTACCCACATGAATGGCCTATGAAGATTAAAGAGTTCAATAACATCTTGAAATATATACATTTCTTGATATCTGACTGAAATACAATTACATGAGGCTACTGCTATGACTATACACTAAACAGCTTGTTTAGAATTTTTTTTTTTATAAACAATGGAATAGCAAAATTTGTAGCTACTAATACAAAAGTGAATTAATGGCGACAGCGTCATATCATCTTCTCAAATTTATCAAGCTTGCTCACCCTTTGCATAGATCTCGCGAATAGAATCATGAAGATACCTGCATAAAGTCAAAGCCTCAAGGTTAGCTGCTAGAAATATATACAAACACTAATTGAAACATGAAAAATATAACAGGTTGAAACAATTTTTAGAAGAGATTACCTGCACCAACCAATGAGCCATTTGCCAATATCTGACTGCCTTGGTAGCTGAAAGAAATTCCAAGGTTAAGCAGTGTACTGCCTGCTACTGTGTACATTGTTGCCATTTGTAATATTGTCGCCTTCCTAGCTGCTCTCTCGGACTACAAACCAACATTTACCAATTTCAGACTATTCTTGTCACCCAAAAAAATGATGAGAATAAATGAATTGTTTTTGTAACATAGGCTCTATGGTCTAACGCATCGAATTGTATGAAAACTTTGTGTAGCTTTCAAAAGAATAATGTACCTCAAGGACACGAACACGAAGTTTCAATTCCCCAGCTTCTAGTTGTTTGACAAACTCTTCAATTCGCTGAACTCTGGAAGGCATGGATACGGCAGATGTTCTTGCCTGCTCATTATTACAAGTAAGTAATCATTCCCTTTCAAGTAAAGCAAAGTATGGAGCAAAACATTATAATACACATTCAAGAACCCTTCAGTCAATGATGAAAAGAAAAGTTTACATCATCGGCTTGTTTCCTTATTTGTTGCACAAGTGTTCCAGCTTGCTGCTGTTGTTTTATATCCAGGAGTTCCTGTAATAAATCAAACCATATAGAAGTAAATTTCAACAAGAACCTGCCTTGTCGATCTGATGACCTGATATTCAGATGGACATTCATATTCACCATATTAACTTGGACCCAAGAATGCAACATTATGGATATAGATTTTATCAAAATCCAACTTGAAACATATGAAATTGACTAGCACCATTCGAAGGACTAATTATGTGTATCTAGAATATCATATTCCACAGTTGAAAGTAAAAGGAGAAGAAAAAACAAAAGAATATCCATATAGAATAGCCTTCATAATAATATATAAAAGTCAATTTGAACACATTATACCTGTGCATATGGGGCAGCAATTTTAGGAAAAGAAAAATTGGGATCCAGCGAGTAGCCGATACCTATAGAAAATCCACTGATAGATTAGTTTTCCTGATATAATCACAAATAACACAAAAGCATTCAAGAAATTCTGTGTGACAGCAAGTAATCATCTTTCTGAACTGAAAGCTTCTCCAGCTCCAGGACAATTGACAACTTTAAGCAATTTTAGTGTCTCAAAGGAAAGACTAGCATATCACAGTATAAATCAACTAAGGGAGTTCAGAGAAGGGTTGCTGTGGTACCTTCAAGTGTTGAAAATGCCCTGAGCACAAAGGTAAAAGTAGCAGGAAAGCGGAACGGCTGGTCCGTTGCTATTGCAAATAAATCCTGCAAATGTCTTAGTTCTATAAAATTATGGTGAACAGAAGGGTGACAAAGAGCATCGCGGAGTAATAATCTATTCATGCATTAATTGGAAAAACTATCTGAGTGGATGTCAATAGAATTATAAGATTAGGTTAGGCATACACGTTACTCCAACGGAAGTTTAAAGAGGATTCATCTCAAGTAAAGATCACCACTATATAGGGGTAGTCACACAGTCAAGACACTCGACAATGGTCACCACTAGCATAAATAATACTACAATGATCTTATCTTGATACAGAACTTAACATTTCCTTGAACTGAAAAAATAAATCATCTTCCCCAGTAATCAAAATGGGTTCAGTACATTTCAGAACAGCAAAGTTCCCAGAAACACCACAGAACTATTTGCAAGTTTCATGGAAAAACCAACCAGATGATATGATTACTTCCTTGGAGATTTACAGCAGTAAGATTTTGTCCATGTTTAATATAGTAAGATTGTATGCTAAGAAAATAGAGAAAAATTGTGAAAAAATGGAAGAGAGAACTATCTAGTATTCATATTTCACCAGCAGACAGAGTCTGCTGTTGATCAGGTCTTTGATTTAGCAGATTGTCCAAGAAAAATTGCACGGACCTCCTTACCTGCAAATTATGTATGTAATAAAAACCATGAACATCTTCTCCAATAACCGAAAATAGGATTGGAAAATTACGAGATGTTCATTGAAAAACAAAATGTTCAAACAACAAGAAGAAGCCCCCATGCTTAGAGCAGGTAAGGGGATCGTGATTAGACGAACCTACTCCCTAGAGGTCGATCCAAACTGCCTAAGATGAAGCAAAGACCGGCCTACTACCTTTATCCCCTAAAAAGATAGCCCATTTTGAAATGTTGATGATTGACTTTTTAAATTTTGAACTCAAATATATTTGTATAGGTTTCATAATATTTTGAGAAAAATATATAAAAATACACTACTATTTTCGATCTATTTTCCTATAAAAATGATAATTTTGATTCAAATCAAAGTTAAGTGTGTCAATTACTGGAAGGATCTAAACCACAGTGGTAGGCCGACAAGGAAGAGGTGAAGTGTCCATCTGTCAAAGGTAGAAGACTGTTGCCAACAGCAAAGTCCAGTGATTCAACTGTTCGTTATTTTTCGGCTTTCTGAAAAATCTCTTTATTCACTATCATACATATCTGTGGTATACAATAGGTCCTATGGGTCAATTTGACTTGAAATATGAAGAAATCTAAATATAAGGAAAAGAACATATTCACAGGATTCAGAAACTTGAGTGAAGAACTTAATTAGTGCCACAAACTCCACAAATATTAAGATCCCACCAATTGCGCTACATTTTCTGTAAAAAATTATTGAAAATTGGTTTTTATATAAACATTCAACGGGTTTGTATGTAGAAGCATTTGTTCCATCTCAATAATCAAAACACAGTAGAAGTTAATCAGTCTGGACATACCGCAGATAAGTCTCCTGTTGGCTGGAGTGCTTTTAGGTCAATGAGAGCTTGAATTACCTGCAATTTAAAACCTGTGTTAGGAGCTTGGTCGTTATTAGCACAAAAATATCATACTGTAGCAACTTAACAATGAGTTTGATCCACCTCACAATGTACCTCTCCAGTACAGCTATGGAAGAAAATTTTGATAATTTCAAAAGATTTTAATGTACACTTGAGTCTACAATCTATATTTGATTGCTTGTGAAATAAAGTGAGATATCATCTTTGTGCTGCAAAACATTCAGACATGTTGTGTCCACATAAATGCTTAAAAAAACAGATTCTACTAGAGTACCGGACTTAATTTTTTTTTTCTTCTAAAAAATGAGTTTAAATGCATGGAGACAAACTGCAGCTCTTCTGAAGAAAATATAACAGGGGATTTTCATTTTCCATGAATAAAGCATTAATGCAGTAAACTATGATCTATTCAAATAAAGTGAGTTCTGGTAATTGCACAAACAGGAAACAGGCTAACAACGATGGAATGAACAATAAGTGATCACATCTATAATTACCTTTTTTGCATCCTTTTCATAAACAGCATAGAAGAGTTCCAGCAATCTTTCCCGTGTAAAACTCTTAATATCTCCCATCATACCAAAGTCATAATAGATGAGTGCTTCGTCAACATCAATGGCAAGATTTCCAGGATGTGGATCAGCATGGAAAAAACCTGTTTTTAATATCTGATTTTGACGAACAATTACAAAAACTATTCAGCTGTAAGACTGGTATAATTAAAAAGATTAAAAAACGAAAAGGAAAGGGAAGAAGAAACAGACAGGGATGGTACAAGTGTATACGTTGTCTAAATTATGGAGAATTGTTCACCTGTAACAGGTAGGCCTCAATAGCACGTGATGCAACACGTGCTCGACTAAAGCCTAGTTTGTCTATTGTATCCAATTTGTTGATCTTAACCCCTGCCCGGAAAAGTCCACCTGATCAGAATTATTTCACAAGACCAAAAGAGTCCCTCAAAAGTAATAGGGTTCTCAGTCTAGAACCTGGAACATACTCCAACGTCAACACCTTCGATGCCGTGTAATCCCAATAAATTAGCTAGAGAAACATAAGATTAAGAAAATTAGAAACGATTTCTGAAGGCATTTGTAAAACTAAAAGAGAACAAACGTCTTTAGATGACTATGTTGAACCACAAGGGTAATGATAGTATGCATTACTTTTTTTAAACCAGCGAAAGCAAAGAAAACCATAACCAGTTTAAGCCATGAAAGCGAAACATATGAAGAAGAGAAAATACATAGCAGTAATAAACATACTGGTTTACCAATGAAAAACAAAGAAAACATTCCACTAGCATTAGCTCAAGACATGAAACGGAAGCTCTTTAAGGACAGAAAATGCACAGAAGCAATAAGAAAACATACAGGTACTCGGACCCACTTTATGTTTCGGAAGTCCCTGCGAAATCTATCAGCATTCTGCCCCTCATTTATATAATCGATCTCCTCATATAATATCCTGAAATTTTCACAAGGATGGTATTGAGCTTGTCAGCCTCTGATCACAACAATAAGACTGACAGAAGGTTGGTAGCAGCAGCAGTAGCCAGCCCTTAATATAGCCTTGGACCCTTTTAAGAGGTCAAGTTTCCAAGATAGATAGGCTATTAAGTTTATGCACAACTAGGGAGTTCTATATAGAAATCCAAACTTCAACAATTTATTTGTTTTCTCGTAAAAGTTCAATTCTCCAGCTCTCTGGTAGATTCTACAAAGATAATATACTGGCATGGCTTATCAACATAGTATTACTGTTACAGCAACGAGTGTTAATAATTAGAAGAAAATATAAAATTTAAGTACAAACATCAAACATTTTGGTCACGTACTGGCAAAAAATACAGTCCAGATGTAAACTTAAAGAGAAGAATGAACTGTTAAGCAATAAAGAACATATAAAATTTGACACTCTTCATTCCGAGGTCACAAAGTAAAGAGGTAATACAATCTAACATGCCAGGCGCCATTAAACTAAAACTTGAATTCATCTTTTTGCATTCTATCTCATAAACTGTGCAAAACTGATAGTGCATTTTCAAAACAAAAACTTGATTGGCAACATTCTGTATTTTCTGTCAGTATACTGGTCTTATAAACAGAAATAAAGGTGAGTGTCGGAGCACAGATTTCGTAAAACAGAGTGCAATGATGCCTTCGCAACAACAGGAAGTATCTATGGTAGTTGAACATAAGCATTCCAGAATAATTTACCAGACAGTCCAATTAAAAAAAGGGAAGGAACATAAAGAGTAGAAGTGAGTTGCTTGCTCAACTTACTTTGCACATTCTTCATAGATGCCTATCCAATCCCTGGTTGGACCACCAAGGGTTTCACTTTTCTGAAAGTACTCAGCAATCAATTTTAAATTTTCTGGAAAAAGGAAAAGGCAAAGATTATAGCTAATTGACAACTATATCAAGCAAAGATCAGTGCCATCTAAAATTCTTACTGAGATCAATATCGAAGAGTTTCTTTAGTCCAGGCCTTTGAACTTTCACAACCACTTTCTCCCCATTATGTAAGATTGCCCGATGTACCTATTAGGATTTCCACCATTTGTAAGCAAAAAAACTGATGATATCATTTTGTAAATTAGCAATTACACGTTTCCTTGATGTAATCATGATCTCTGAAGAATCAATTACTGCATTAGAGAATGCTAACAGGCAGGCAAATAGTTTAAGAAGTCCATAAAAAAATTTAAAGACCAAAGAATGGATGATTGGAGTTAATTAAACAAAATCGCTAAAACTACACCATTTACTGGATGCAGAAGAATTTAAGAGTAAGCAAACACCTGACCAAGACTTGCAGCTGCAATTGGTTGGTCCTCAAATTCCTTGAACAACATTTTCAGCGGAGCTCCTAATTCCTTCTCGATAAAGTCCTTTGCTTTCTTCGGTGAAAAGGCAGGTACCCTATCCTAAATCACATGAAATGTAAAACAAGATAAACAAATGAGGAAATAACTGTATTGACTTACCATTACATATATACGTCTTTAAAATCAATCCTGAGAGATACAGAAGTGACTTGAATACCTGCAGCTTAGCTAATTCCTCAACAAATTCTTTTGGGAATAGATCGGATCTTGTTGATGATAGCTGCCCAAGTTTAATAAATGTTGGACCAAGTTGCAAGACACACTCTCTTAACCATGATGCAGTTTGTCGTCTTCTACCTACCTGGAAATTTAAAGAGCCTATAACTTCAAGCCACATCCAAGACAGAAACTGCTGAATTACGAGTCTTAGTCCATCAATATGAAAATGGTTGAGAAAGTTACTTGCTTATCTTCTGTGAAACCGCCTATGTAACTCCATTTTGCATTGTCCAAGAGCACACGCACACGAAGGGAAAGAACAAAGGACCAGACATCTATACTCCTCTGAAAGGAATTATAATTCTCGTTCGCCCAACTAAAACCTTCATCAGAAGGTAATATCTTAAAATCTTCAATCGGTGGAAGTTCTTCAGATCTTGTTATTTTCACTGGAGCAGAAGTAGGACCCGTCCTAACTAGAGTTGCTCCATTGACAACCCCTTTTGAACCATTCACTACCTCTGAACCAATTCTCTTTGGAGCCTTTCCATTTATAGCAACACTGGTACCATTAATGACTGGTTTTTTACCATTCACAATCTTGTCACTCTGAGGTGATGGTACCTTTCTTTTCATAACTTCACTAGCAGGAACCATTCTGACGGGTCGACCATTGGTTAATGAGTTTGGAAGGGATTCTGTTTGTTGCATTTTCACCCTAAACCTATGACATCGCGCACCTTTGGTCCTATCGTAGGAACGTTTTTTCTCATTACCATTCAATAGATTGTGAATAGAAATAGACACTGAAAAGCCAAGGCCAGGATTTCCAGAACTACCATGACTAACAAAATCCTTGTCGAGGCAATAACAGCTGTGTGAAGCCAGTATTGCCGCCATCTACACAAACCCTGAATCTGCAACAATAGTAAATTGCAATTTCAAATATACTATATATACAAGGGAGTGAGGATGATCAGTAGCAGCATCAGACATCACTCTTTCAGTCCAACAACTTTAGTAACTATCTGAGCATCAAATTCAATACAATTAGACTTCAATGAAATCCTTGAATTCCAATCAACCAAACAAACACAACATGCAATCAATATTCTAAAATTCTTGAATTTCAACTCTGAAAAACATACCCAACTAAGAGGAAATTGAGTACTTACAAATTCAGAGGAAGATCAACAGTGAGTATTGGAACACCTTCAGCTGATGATGATATACCCTCTCACCCTCTCAATAGTTCAACTATTCAAGAATGGACCTTTTCATACAAATGATGATGATGGTATCATTTATACCAATCAAAATTCTCAAATATCTTAAACAACTGAAATATGCTTATTATGATGATACCATTTAAACTAATCAAAATTCACAAATATCTTAAACAACTGAAATATGACTATGAAATGATAAGTGGGTAGTGATCATATAGAGCAAACAGATTGCTAAAATAAACAAAAGGGTAGCAAGAAAAAGGCCAAATGGGGGGGCAACAAGAGAAGTGAAAGTGGAAGAAACAAGAATCGTACACTCTATGTTGTTACAACAACAGTTTTGAGTTCCTTGAGTTAGAAGGGAATTGTGGACAGTAATAAAGGTGTGATATATATTCAACAACAAACAAAAACATTATACACGCAACTACATGAAGTTGGTAAAGAGTGTTGCATTGGTAAACAAATACTCCTACATCAAATTGACTAAACATGGTTTTTTCTAAATAAAATACAGTGGTAAGTCCATATTTTAGGACAAAGAGTACAAAACTAACTTGAATTATGTACATTATTAGTAGCAATGAAAGACATGATAAATTTGCTAATGAGTTAAATCATTTGGATTATAAGCATATATATTTTTTAAGGATTAAATGTAACAAATGTGTAAGATGAGAATAACATTTAAGTCGGTGAATCTAGATAGAAATCATGTTTTAGAATCATAGTCGTACTCAACCTCTCTAAGGACTATTCCACAATCGAACAATTGTACATGCAATTTGAAAACTTGAACATACGGTCTCAATAGGTTTGAGTCAACGGATTGTAACATAATTGTTATACGGTATACATTTGATATACAATTCAGAAATTGAATAACAATGAAAGAATATCAAATGACTATATGCTCTTCAAATTAAAGAAAAGATGGTTTGACCTCATTGGCTCACTTAAAAATAAGGGGGGAGGGGCGGGTGTTAGACCATATGCCCATTTTATGTTTTTATTAAAAATAAAGTTAAAATATAACGTTAAACTTATTGGTTACTCCACTAGATTTGTGGGGTGAAGAGCATGGATGCTATAATCACACTTCAAACAGTAAATTTTTGTATGTGAAATGACTATTTTAGTTTCCCTATTTGTAACACTATTTGTAAGTGTAATGTTTGAGGAAATTTTATTTAGGGCAAAATAGTCATTTTACTATATTTTAATACTATTTGGGCGTGCTTATAATCCTCCTCGGTGAAGAGCAAGAAGAATTATGTACAACGTGTATTCCATTAAATAATTTTTAATAGTTGTTTCATTCTTCAATGTGAAGTTTCCACCATGATAATATAATGAAAAAGTATATAAAACCTAAAATTAAATGGAGTATGTATAAATCTAACCTATTTTTATTTTTTTAGAACTAAAAGTGTAAAATTATACACATTTTGTTGTATCCTTCCCTCAAATCATACAAAGACTTTAATTAGGTATATGACTGGTTTGTGTTTCACATAGTCCTCAAGAATCCTGAATGGTTTTCATTGCTCACTCACGTGGGACGTGGCCATGCTGTGCTCCTCCCAATCATAAATTGATGGTGTAGATTGTCAAAAAAGTATACGAAAAATAATTTAAAGTTAGTTTGACATAAAATTACATTAATAAGAAAATATTCATTAGTTTACCAAGAAAATCTTGTATCGAATTTTTGAAAATATGTTAAAAATTACATTTTTACAAGCTAAAACATCACTATTTTATTCACAAATTTAGAGGAAAAATCATGATAATACATTTGCACCACTAGTGATAGCATATGTCCGACTATGTTTTTAGTGGAAGAATTAGAATTTTTATATAAAAAAGCAGATTAATTGATATTATCTTATAAGAAAAATAAAAAAATTAGGGGCCGAATTACGTAATTTTTAAAAAAAGAATAAGCTTAAAATTTTTAAAAATATTTAATTTGAATTAAATTTTTAAAAAATTAAATCACCATCGCCCATCCCCTACTGTATGCTCCCAGCAACAAACTCAAGAAGTACTGAGATTTGAGTCAGTCATATGTATGAATTATGATGCATGCCCAATTATGAATTATTCTTCCATTTTTGGCAACATCTTCTTGTAGATTCTCAACCGGCCAATTTTAATATAGATTCAGAATTTTGTTTTGGCACTACTAATATACCGTGGAACTTTGAACTACCACAACATTTTATGTTGCCAACATAAAACATGGTATTGTTTCTTATATTTTGTTATCAATCACCGTCCTCATCTAAATGTTTGACCCCACTTCATTAATTATTAGATAAAATGGAGTGTTGGTGTTGGTTATCTTTTTTTGTTGTTAGACAAAATTGAGCAGTGGCCAACGGTCGAAATAGTTGCAAGAATTGTTCGTTATTATCAGAGCCTGAATAGTTATTTTTGGAATTCTGTTGAATTTGGTAATATTTAAAAGAGATATTTTTATCCTATAATATATGAGAATGATTCGAAGTATTCCGAATACTATATGATAATAAGGGATGGAAGGAGTAGCTATTGCAAATGGGTAATGCTTCTATATAACAGCATACAGTACCCCATTTGAAATACTCCATATCCAAAATACCCTCCGAATTTTGACCAACGAAAAAAATGTTCTGATTTGCAATTATTTTATCTCTCTAAACGTGAATGACTCAATTATTCTCTCCAGATCTGCACACAATTTTATAACTACCATTCTATGAATTTCTTGTTTTAACAAAACAAATCGTCGGAAATTGATCGAATAATCAATAAATATTAACTTTGAAAACCGGAATATGTAATAATTTGTTCCTGGTTCTCACCAAGGGCATCTGTTTGAAAAAATGGTGGTTCGTGTTGCTAGCAATTTAAGACATTTTGGCTTTTATGATATTTTCTTATCTTGTACCCTACAATATTTATGCATCAAAATCAATTTTGGTGCAAGTCGAAAATGGATTGAGTATTTTAAGATAGTATTTTTTTAAGTAATAATTAAATACCTTAATTGAGAACAATGTTCATTGGAAATAATCCCACAAATCATGGAACAAGAATACGACATTTCTTTTCTAATATGTTGATTGGTAAGGTGCATCTGTTTGGATGGTGAAAAGAAATTCAAATTTCAAAGAGAGGAGTTGCAAATAAGTAGTATTACAATAATTTATTTATGATAGTCACACAAGAAATTTTATAGATTCGCAATTGTACAATTCTCTTGATGGTGGAAGAGAGAAAGAAGAGCGTTGAAAAAAAAAGAAGAAAAAAGAAGCGTTGTCGGTTCTAGTAGAAGAGCAGATTCGTTAAAATGAACATTGAATTCTTTGACCCCAAATTTGGATAGAGATATTTTGATATTTAAAGGGTTGATAGCCAGTGATCGTTTATGAATGTTTTTCGATTGATTCTTTATCATTTTTAAGCAGATTGCGATGGAGTGCACTATCTTTAAAATATTCAGGTCGATCGCGTTCGTCGTGTGAGGTGCACGACTTTTCGATGAGGAGCATTTCGTCTTTTTATAATCGAGCAGTGATCTCTTTGAAACATTTTCAAAGATAGGTGATAAACTTTAGGCAGTTAAGCTATGGATTATCGGCCCCGGAAACATTAAAATAACATAGAAGATTATTGGGTAATTTCTTGTTTATGGCCACTTATTGTTTAAAGAAGTTGCGCGTACTCTCTGTATAATTTAATTAGCACCCTATCCCCCTTGTATTATTTTAAATGTTGTGCGCGTTCCCAATCCGAAATACCACTTGAAAATGATGGTTTAGACTATTTTACTCTCATTGATATTTACTCATATTATCACCTTTTGATAGCCATTTTTACTTCCTTACAAATTCAATTTCAATGACGTTTTTATTTTTATAAAGAAAATAGTTTTATATATGCTTTCAATCATGTTCGGATTGTTGGTTTATTGTTTATAATTTTTTCACAAACATGTTCATACAAATTAATATGCTAATGCTATATTATTAAAAATAAAAAGAAATATAGATTATAATATTAGATTTTATGAAAATAAAAACATCATTTATAAATTATAATATTATTTTCATGCAACTTATGAAAATAAAAATGTCATTTTAGATTGAAGTGGAGGGAGTTGTAAAAAATAAAATTGATATAAAAATATTGAAATTATATGAATGAATATTAATGGGGGTGAAATAGTCTAAACCATCACTTTTGGTGAATATTTGGGTGTTTGGGGGATCTTGTCGACATTTAAAATATCTGAGGGATAGGTGCTAATTAAAATTATAGAGAGTGCAGTGCGAAACTTTAAGCGATGCAGGAATGGCGCCAATTTACACGATGATTGACTAGTAACATTAAGCAAATATAAGCAAACATAACGGAGCTAATTTAGTCAATTTTTTATTTAAACGTTCTTAATGACCCAAAGCACTTCTATTGTAACATTTGATATCCATTTCTCCCTCCAACTTGTTACTTCGGTTCAATTTAGGCTAACGTTTTTGTGTCGCCCTGACCCCATCGCGTAATTTTATGGATTTTTGACTTTATTAAATGCTGTGCGGCGTGTCACTATATTATTAACTTAATAGGCGCACACGAACTATCATTCTTTATACAGGACACCTAGACCTAATTTTCACCTTTAACGATTAAAATGAAAACTATTTTACCCTAAGCATTCTGAGAAAATAATAAGGACACATCTTAAAATATTTTACACAATTAAAATAAGCGCCATGAAATTTTGCTTTAATACATCCATCCTACCCAACCAACCCCGCGCGTCGGCCTCTTAACTTCCAAAAATATTCACCGCCCCGCCTCGATTCGCCCTTTAAGCATCGTTCCCAACTTGAGCAAACACAAAGAACAATCTTTTTGAAATCGCTTGAGGAACATTTCCGTATGCTTTCTTCACCCACACCTCTTTAAACTTTTCAAGAAATCCCAACCCCATCAACCTATGCACATACATATATAATCTCATATTCCTTTATTTAAATTAAATTATTTCCATTGTAGTTGAGTTGATTATAATGATCGGAGGAGGAGAAACATTAGATTAACAATTGTTTCTTGAAGTTTCCTTAATGACAGGAGTAAGGTGTTAATCGCTTCGATTAATGGTGGTACTGACAATTTCTTAAAAAGGTTGAAACCTCAACCTAAGGGTCTTATGCTATCCATATCCTTGAGCTACACGTAGGAGGTAAATCGCGGGATGTGCATGGCGAGGTCGGGGAGCAGAACTCCACTTTTAAATCGCTTGATAGGAAGTCGGTCCTTGCATGACTTGAACATAGCCGTAGAGGCTGAGGTCTTCCAGTCTTAACACTCAAGCTCTTTATCAGTTGAGCTATGCCTCGGGACGGGTGTTGACAATTTCTTGACATGAGGGTAGGGGGTGGTGGGATGGGATGGGCTGACGATTAATGGGGGCTCAATTTTCTTGACAATCTACCCATATTATAAAATGTAAGGCCATGGTTACAACACAAAATAGCGTCATTTTTCAAAATAATATCCAATAACCAATTCAACTACCAGCCATTCGCCTGTTAATTTCCCGTTTATTTCACGACGGTTTCTTTTAGCCACTTACCACAATTAAAAAACTTGAAAGATCATGTTCTCAAGCAAAAAATAACTACCTGAAAGTTAAATAAATGAAATACCAGTGCCAAGGTAACAGCCTCTCGTTACAAAACTCTCTCCGGAAAATAATTTACAAAATCTCAAAATCATTTTCAAAACTTATTCAACTCCAAAGAATAGAACTAAATAATAGAGTGACGATAAGAATTTCTGAACATAGCCAAATATAAATACCTTTTGTTGGAAGATACGGAGCGTAAGAACAAAACACATATATAAGCAATCAATAACTTGAGGAGCGGATTGTAGGTGATTGATTTGAAACGACACAAAGAAATGGCAAGTGAATAAGGTAGTATTAACTGATTATTAGTTCTATATATAAAACTATTAGACTACTACTATTAGAAATATACATGAGTTTCTAATATAAAGATAATGTTAATTTAAGACCCCAACTTTATAATGAAGATCTCTGAGAGTTTTCATAGACCCATCTTTTAGTGGGCGTTCGAGCGGAGGGAGCCCTTAATATTTATATATTATGTAAATTGTAAGTGAAGTTCTAGTATAATTGGTAAATATAGTGGTGCAAAAAGTCAATATGTGTGAGTTCGAGTCTTCTTACCACTATTCTTTTTGTTGTAGTTGATGATTTTTCTTTACGTTTAAGGTTTTGTTTCTTTAATTCAAGATAGAATTTCATCGTAAATTTCTTTTTATTTTTGTTGTAGTTGAAGCTTTCTTTTTACTTTAAGGTTTTTAATTGTCTGATTATCCCATTTTGTGTAAATAAAATTACTTTAAATCATTTAGACGAGGCCCCGTTTCGAACGAGGCGGTACAGGGTTTTCATCGTCGTAAACATTCAAACTCTTATTAACACCGACAAATTCGATACTTGCATCTACGATCTACCCAGATCTCCTCACATGTATCATTTTTCTCTTTTTGTTTACATTCAAATAAATGAACCCCCTTTCTTATTACGGAATAGTAGTATAAAATTAGCATGAATAATTCTCAAATAATGCCCCCAAGAATTAGAAAATGTATGCATGTTTACAAGTTGTGATTTTGACACGTTATTTCCACGTGTTGAGTAGGATATTAAAAATCCAATTTTTCAATTATTGTCCATTTTACACGTAACTAACTTTCTTTTTTGATTGATTTATTTTATGTTTTCTTCAATAGTACTACCTCCGATTCATATTATAAAACATTTTCGTTTACCATCAATTACTTCTTAGTTTTTAGTTCAAAAATTATTATCCTGACTGTTAATAGGACTATCAGTTTGGATAATATTATTATTGCAAAGTCTTTCCAATCTAGATATTCTTAGATCAGAATCTAGTTTTTCATTTTTCAAAATTTTTATTTCCTCTTTGAGATTATTAATCTCTTTCTGAATATCATTCAATGAAGTAGGAGAATCTCCTTTTCTTCTTTCTTTAAGAAGCCTATGAACTTCTCCCATAGAATATGGAGTATTATTAGAGATAAATTTATCATATTTATCTTCTGAAGATGTAGCAATCTTTGCCATTATCCATCTGATCAATAATTTTTTATCTTAAATCGGGATCTTTAATATTTTTTAAAATCCATGATAATATTATTATCAATCACATTTATTTCATTATCTTGAAATTGAGACATTAATTTAAAATTTCGATTCTTGAATATTACAATGCGAGGCTTGTCCAAAAACCAGGCTCGCGATGCGAATACGATTGAGAAAGAATCGGATGTTATGATATCGATACTATTATGACTAGATGGCGAAGACATATCGATGTTTTCTTCATCGTATCATTTAAAAAATATCTTATAATTAATCTTTTTTGTTCTTGGCCAATTTAATTATTAATTTTTCTTAGTCCGACAATTATTAGCATAATGACCAACTTTTCCACATTTATGACAAACAATATTACATTTATCTTTTCTTTGAAGAGATTATTCTTATTATCTCTATTCTTATGATGATTTTTTATTTTTCTTATGAATATTTTTTCTTCCTAAATTTCTTACTATTATCATCATTATCTGTATTTACTTTATAATGCTTATTACCTGTATCCTTTGTAGAAGGATTGCTTATTCCAAATATTCCACGAATGCGCTAATTCTTTCTTTTCGATAGATTACATTTTATGTAATTGTTTATTTAATCTTAATTCATTACATAAAGCTAAACCTTCCTTGACACAGGAACCTATTAATTTACCATAAGTAAAATTATCATAAGGGATAGCGATTTGGTGTCTGCTTGTGTTTTCTTAACCACTCATGAAAAGATGGGTAAGCCATCAATAAATTTAGATTTCCAATGGGGAATATTACTCTGGGGTTCGTAACTTCGACTAAGAAAAGTATCCTTATACCGTCTAAAATACGTAGAGTCTTACCTTTTAAGTTACGAAGAAAGCGTCACGGATATTCTATTTATCATCACGAATATCTTCTGTAAAATGCTCGATTATATTAATTATTAATAACATATAAACAACATTTTTCTATATTTTGACCATTTTTCAACTTTAACAGATGTTCTTATTATGTTTGTGTTACTAGGTGTTAAATAATTATCATACGTCCTTTTAATTGACCCGATAAATCTCTTGTATCATATTTACTTGATATTTTTCACCGAGAATTATTGATACGTTTCTAGTCGTCGAATACATGAGCATCACATGTACATGATTATAAATTTGCTTATCGTAAAATTATCAATATTCCATTCATAAATATTTTTTCCACTTGAAGCTATTACTTTCATAATATATTCTTGTTCTTCATTTAAAATATCGATAGGCGGAGTCTCCTATAATAATAATATCTTTGGGTTGGCTTATCAGCCCATCTCCACTTTTCGCCATTAATCTTATTAATCTGATCATCTTCATTTGATAATTTATCTAAAAGTATTTATACTTAATTTTTTGAATTTTTAAATCAAGCGAGTTTTTCTAGATCGAGTTATTGATTTTAATTTAAAATCTTTAACACCGAGAGGGGTTGGATATTTGGAAGAATTTTTGAGTTTCTTCTTCGATTACAAACTTGTTTTTCTTTATCATGGCCAAACTTTTCTATTATTTTAGTAATATTATCAATTTTTGTTTAAAAAGTATATTTTCTCTAATACATTAATAAATAAATTGGTATAATTATTTTGTTCAATCGACATATTTATACGTTTTCGTGGTAGTTTGTAAAGTTTCTTTTCAAAGATTTTTGCATAAGCAAAATCGGTGATTATCCTTTACAATCTGGAATTCTTTTTCAGGGGGATAGATATCTTTATAAATTTGTCCATCTGATAATTTATAATTTCTTTCAATTACAAAAATATAATTCCTAACATGTGTTAACATGAACCATGGAACAAAATATAAGATTTCATTATTTTCTACACACAGTTTGTTTTATAAAACTCATCCTGGAAAGTTCGTTTTTCTTCTTTATCAAAATTACTAAAACCATTTTCTAAAGATTCCCGTCTAGGTAAAAATTAACTTTTAATGAGTTGTATGGCTTGAGAACCCGGTACTAAAATCTATAATGGTCGTATAATCCATGAATTTATCTGGAGTGGAAAGCTTATTTCGGACATCTTGTCTGCCGAACACGATATTATTACTATTATACCGATATTGTCTTTCCCGATTTATGAAGCCATCGACCACATAATCATTAATTGATTCATCGGATTACCATCGTCGGGAAGATTAGAGAAGTAGAAACACAGGAAATTCAATTTTATAATCTAGTGGTGAGATATAAGATCTATTAGATACGGATCTATTTCTTCTTATATCAGAAATATTATTCTTTTCAAATTTAAGACTTCTGAATCATACGTAGTTTGACAAGCATTTATTAAATTTGTTGGATTTAAGTTTGAGGTAGACGGCTTTGATATTTACGATTTTAAAATTCTATTTAACACGGCAATAGGTCTTCAGTAGTAATACTAGATTTACTAAATAGTTTGATTAATATGGTTTCGTTTTGGTTATCCTTACATCTATTGATTTAAAAGTAACGAGTTTATAATAAATCATATAACATATACGTATTACCTGCGTTCGTGCATATAACTATACCCGTGAGTTTTCACGTTTAATATTCTGACGTCTAATAAATTTATGGAATAATGATAATTGTAAATTGAGGATAAACATCAAAATAAAGCCCCAGTCCGTATTAGAGATAGACTTGATTGAATAATTCCATGAGGATTGCTTCCAATTTAAATTTCTTAATCTCTTAAAAGGCTGTATAAAGCTTTTACGGTAATCATGAGAGTTAAAGGTTTAAAAACGGCTTGAATAAGTCGATATGTAAAAATCTATAATTGTTTCTATAGGTGTAATATCTTTTCACTTAAAGATTAATTTCATTTCTTCATTATTAAAGCGAAATTGATTCTTAGGTAGTTTTAACAATACATTTTTAAACGACTTTCACCAGGCTTTAATTTGTATATAACTTTAGGTTCGATCTTTGGAATTGTCCATTTGTTTAACAAATCTAAATTATTTGGTAAATCATATTCAATATTAAGACTGTTTTTAACAGTATTCTTAGCTCTAAATAAATTCATCAAGATTTAGAAAAAGATAGAATTGTTAAATTATATCATGCCCAATTGATCTTAATGATTAAGCCGAGAAGCTCGTCTGGTTTGTAATGCGTACATGGGTTAGTTTATTGTAATTACAAGGAATAAGATTATGAACCAAAATTTGTAATCTTGTCTATAGGTTGGTTATTGTAATTCTGAGAATAGATATGAGCCGAATCTACAATATGATTTATGATAAATCCAGTGCATATTATGAAACCACACAAAACCACTGTATTTCTCGCTTTTGGCTTTCTGAACATGGTATGAAAATTAGTTTTTAGATAATGATTAAACCTTGCATCTTAATTAAATTATTAAAACCTTGCCATAATCTAGAAAAAGCTGGAACATAAGCAGTTGGCTTGCCACATAAAATATATTACATTTGCGTAATTACAAATAACTTGGCATTTATAAACGGATCTGAGAGATCGCCATCAGATCATTAATCAATTAGGTTAGACATAATTTAACAAATCGAGATTAACTATAAAGGCTCATCGTAAACAATATTAATTAATTTAAATGAAATAATAAAAATAATAGATTATACTTACAATTTGAATCGTAGCCAATGAACCAGAAATATATGAACACAAACTTTTTATTTATGATGAAAGGTACAAGGGAGAGTAAGTAGATTCGAACTTGGAAATTTCTAAAACACCTTTCAAAGAGTAACATTCTATACTTATATACAAACGGATTTGAAATCCGGACTTAAAACCTAATGGACTCCAAAATGGATTCCAAAAAAGAAAATAAACAGTAAAACAAAATAGTAAAATTTGTAAAGATACGTGTTAGATATGATCTCTTTCGGCATGCGATATAGGCGTTTGATTATCTTCGAGGCTTTTATTTTCCCGATTAGTTTTCTTACGGAGATTTTTCTCCTCAATTTGTTTTATTTTTGATTGATTTAGTCTTTTCAAATCTTCTTTAAATTGTTCAAATAAATCGAGAATATCCCAACCGATTCGTTAGGGTCTGAGGCTTCTGCGTATCGTCCGAGTTTTGAATGTATTCTCGTCATTTGATCCTGTCATTGAGACATCAGTCCGTTTATCTTCTTCGTCGATTTCAACGAATTCTTTTCCATTTTGATTAAGTATTGGTCAATTAGCTGTTGTCTTGAGAATTTCGTAGCCCATTAGGTTTCTGCACCAATTGATATTGGGTGAATTTTGCCAATTTTTCTTCAATTTCTCTGAAAGTATCTTCCCCTGGAATGATCCCTGTATTAGGATCGGGTCTAATCATCTTTTCCCAAAATTTTGCTTGAGAGTGTCTTATCAAACTAGGCATATTATCCTTTCTTCCATATGTTACAGTCCATTTGCATATATATGGAATAGAAAATTCTATCATGAATAACATGAAAGATTTAACCTTCATCTCTTGCTCATTGAGCTGTTGATTTCTTGGAGAAATATTACTCCATTTTTCAAAATATTCTTTCAATTTTACAGGTAGAATTTCTATTCTGGCGCTATTAAATTGCCACCAATTGAAAAACCAATTTGGTAAATCTTGATTATAAATCTTTGAACATATCTTGATCATCCAAGTATGTTTCTGTTTATCATTTTCATAAAATAATACCTTTTCAAAGGCTTCCAAATAATCCCAATAATTGTATTTAATGGGAGTCTGGCATTCCGGATAAACCATTGATTTTCCTTTAAATGGGGATAATCCCCATTCCTCTGAAGATATAATCTTTTTGATAATGATTTTTGAAATTATAAATTTCTTTATTTTGTCCCGAGAAATGAGATATCTCACAGGACCCACTATTTATTAATATATTTTCAAAATAGAACTGAGATTTATAAAATCCAGCAGTATAACCATGATGAAGAGTATATCTTTCCAAAAGTAAATTTGGTTGCTCTTGCCACCTAAGATCATTATCATTGAGGATTAAAATCATTTTATCTTCCTCATTTTGGATATAATCCAAATTATGATCTTTAAGATCTTCTTCTTTTTTCAGTGTATTAGCATAGGAAGAGCTACTGCTTCCTTCCTTTTGTTTCTTATATTCCAAGAATTCTTGAAATAAAGGATCATTATCTTGGCGTGAAAAATTCCTTGATATTAAGGACTTTTTTACCGTAGGCGTCAGGATATTACGTTCTTCCTCATACTGCCCCTATAAGGGAGTTCCTCTGCCATAATATGACATTTCTGAAAATTGAAGAAAATAATATCTCTTATTTTCATTCAAATATTCTCTAGTAAGGAAGTCGGGAAGATGATTATCTTCATTTCTTATAAATAACTTCCAAAATCGAAAGGTGCTAAATGGGCACCGCCGCACTTGCAAACATTGTTTGAGACATCATGTTTTAAAAATCTTTTGAAACACATGAATTTAGCTGCTTGACAATCGGTTTAATTTTGAATTTTTGGATATAAAGATCATCTTGAAATTTTAAAACACATTTTACAATAGCAAGTACTTCTTTAGCTATTGGCAGCATAGTCCCTCATTTGTCGTTCCATTTACCAGAATGAAACCTGACAAGATATTCTTGCTTATTATCAGGATTAATTTGTTTTAAAATTCCTCAGCAACTAAATCGAAGCATCGGTTTCAATAATTTTTTTCCCGATTTGGGTTTTACTTGACATCAAACAAAGGCGAGGGCTTTAACCTTTTCTTTTATATTTTTAACGGCTTTAGTATGATTTTTACGTCGGGGACTTGGTTTCTTTTGAGCCTAGTATAAGATTGCGGTATCTTTTGCAAGATTCGATAATAAGGGGAAATGTAATTTAAACTACCTAAAAACCTTTGTAATTGGGTTTGTCTAAAATTTTATCCCCGGAAATTTTGAGGCAAATTCAATACTTCTATCAATTGGAATGATACTTCCTTTTCAATATTATGACCTAAAATCTTTATTTTTGGTTTGAAAAATATTCATTTTTGGTTTGGAAATAACTAAACCATTTTGAATTATTATCTTTACGAAGATATATCTAAATGTTTAAAAGTGTTCTTGATTGTTTTTAGAAAAAATTAAAATATCATCTATAAACAATTATAAATTCACTAAAAGGATTAAAATATCATTCATAATTTTTTTGAAATTACGATGGGGCATTTTAAGCCCAAAACATAACATTCCATTCATAGTGCCCAAAGGTACATTAAAAGGCTGTTTTATATCTATCGCTCTTATTGATTTGTATTTGCCAATAACTTGATTTTTAAATCAAATTTAGAAAATAAAAGATAGAATCATATAGTCTATCTAATAAATCTTTTTTATTAGGAATAGGATGCCTAATCCATTTTAAAACTTTATTTAGTGGTTTATAATAGTTTATAACTAGAAGCGAGGCATACTCTTTCTGTCTGCATGTTTATTAACATAAAGCCGTATATGACCATGGTGGGCGGGATGTATAAATTAACTTTCTATCCGGCCAAAGGATTGGATTTCTTTTATAACTCAAGTATTGAAATTCATTTGACATGAAGTGCAGTTTTGTAGGAATCGTATCATCGAGAAAAATCTTATCGCCAAGGAAGTTACATAATATATTTTACAATAAAATGCATTTGGATGATCATTACAAACACTCTAAACGGATGCATTAAAATTTTGTTTAATTTTTCCTTGTAATTTAGGATACGTAATTTTTTCATCTATAGTCCAAATATTAATTTCATTTTCAAAAAGTTTAATTGATTTTCTTTGTTTATAACTTTATCAAAATTGAATATAAATTTTTTTGGATATGGTTTTGGTAAATTTTAACGTATTGATTTATTATTATATGTTCTATAATCCCTTCTTTATCTACCTTTTTAAAGGATAAATTTTGTTATAAAAGGTCTTACCAAGTATAAATGCAGTTGAAATATTTTACTAGTAAAAAACTAGTAGAAATACAAGTATTATCAATACAAACAAATGCTTTTGGTAACTTAAAACTTATATCTAATTTTTCACCTCCCGCATGAGATAAAGTATGGGTAGTTTTTTGAAAATACCTAGTTGGAATCAATCCTTCTTGTATAACATTTAAATACGCTCCTTGTTATCTACTAGAGTACATAGAAATTCTTTTGAAAAATAATTATCAGTAAGTAATGTTATTTTAATATGCCATTTTTTGGTTTAAGAATATTTCATTTAAAAAATTATTATCTTGACTATTACTTGGACTATCATTTGGATAATAGTATCATTGCAAAATATATTTTTCATAAGATTAAATTTTTTTACATTTTTCAACGTGTAATAATTAATTATTTATTAATGTGATTAAAATTGGATCTGAAAAAATGAAAAAAGTGTTATATTTTAATTGGTTTGGAAGTGGTTATGACAATGGGCTCTCATGAATTACTCGTACTATATTGATAGATTATAGCCACTTAATTTTAATAGACAAAATTGTACCCACTTAGTTTTAAAATTAGAAAATGATTGATAGATTATAGCCACATATTCCAAAATTAGAAAATGAGACAAGCTATTGCCGCATGAATATATTGATAGATTATAGCCACTTAGTTTTAAAATCTTCTAATTGTACCCACTTTATAATATGATCTTTTAATTATAGCCACATAATTATTTTCCAATGAAGCTAGGATATGATCTTTTAATTGTAGTCACTTTATAATATGCTCTTTTAATTGTAGTCACTTAATTCTATGCTCTTTTAATTTTTTTATATTTTATATGTATTTTCGAGTGAGCTCAAGGAAAATTCTTATAATAAAAATTATTCTCCAATAAAGCTAGGATATGATTAGTATCTCAAAAATTCTATAGTGTTCACATAATTTTATACTACATTAAAAAATTCATTTGTGCATACAAATTTTGTCACTAACCTTTAGTTAATTAATGAAACTATTAAGATTTATACATTGCGCTTATTCTAAAAAAGCAAAAAATTAATCACATCAAAACATTTAATCCCAATACACTCAAAGAAGTATTTGTAGAGTGTAACGCCACAACGAACGACAAGACGTTAGTTTCAGATTGCAAAGCACAACAAGGGCAAAGTGAATCAAGGTATGCCAATGAACGAAGGCCTCGAGATTAATGTCGACCAAAGAACAACATGCCAAAAGCATGTTAGACGACACCAATGTTATCAGGCACAAATTATTAGGAGAGAACGAGCATGTCAAGTACAATCTACACAAAGGAAAATCACAATGGGCTGCTCGACTAGTGCAAATACATCAACACGTGAATTGCGGAACGGTTGCAAATTTTTAATTTTAAAATGTTTCTTTATTTTTAGCAATACACTAACATATATAATTATTACTTAAAAAATAGAAGAGAATCGCGGTTGGACATGTAGAAGTTCACTTTCGCGTATTAGAATTGAAAGAATGCCTGGATTGCAATCGAACTTTGAGTATGGGAGCTCAAGTAGAAGTGGACAAAATAGAATTCTCGGTATGCTTTAAATACTTTTAACTAATTGAAAAATATGGCTTATTAAGAGTAGAAACTTATGGTTTCATATATGTGCATCCAGGTAACGAGGATTTAGATATGGATGAGGATGTAGATACAACACGAGAAGAAAATGCAGTCATCAACCCTACTGCAGGTATGTACTTTATTGTACTCGATTTCAATAATACTCCAATCTTACCATTAATAATCATTTCTTATTTACTTCAATATTTGATTGGACCACTACAAAATAGAATGTAAATTTTATATTTAGTTCATAATTTACATGTATATTTTTCATTTGAATGACATCATCGAAGTGTTAAAATTATATATAAATTTATGTAGAACATGTTGGTGGTGAAGAAAATCAGAGAATGGGTGCAAGAAGATATCATAATATAGCACGTAATTATCAAGAAAGAGTTGAAACTATAAAATACACCCTACCAAAACCCGGATCATGTTCATATTGCCATGCAACACTATTTCATAGGGAATCGTTGCAAAAATGTTGTCTTGTGAACTTTTAAAGTCATCAAATTTTACACCCAAATTCACCCGGAATGCTTGAATTATTCTCTCGCTCTTCAAACACCAAGGTTTATTTTCTCGCAAGCATATCCGGTATACAACAATGCCTTTGCATTTACTTCGATGGGAGTACATTATGATGAAAATCTAGCTGGAGGTGGAGAAGGGGTATATACATTTCGTGCACATGGAGCAATATACCATCGGATAGGAAGCTTAATTCCTGTTCCGGAAATGAGGTCTGGGATATACCAATCCTATATCTGACAATGCATCACGCAGGCCTTGTTAAGGATGCTTCGAAAGTAATTCGCCTATAGTGAAGCTCGTTGTGAAGATACAAAAATACTACAAAAGCATAATCGCTTTTGTCCAACTATTACGCCCAACCAGTCACCGACAAGTGCTTACCCACGCCAGCCATTGCTCATCAAGCAACAAACACCAAACATGCACCAATATAGTATTTATTAACCGTGATCTCAAAGTTGTCATTAAGTATCGCGGGATTTTAGATAACTCCAAGACATGAACCTACGTGATATCAGGTAAACGGTCGGGGAAATTACGAATATTCCGTACATAGCCGCATTATGACCCCTTGCAATATGTTCTACTTTTGCCACATGGTTCGTACGGATGGGATGTTAATACCCAAAGCAACAGTGGTGGTAAGGTGACATGTCGTGCATTCTACTCATATATGCTACATGTATATCTCTATGACTTTCGTTTTTGTAACTACTTTTGATATATCTCAATACTTAAAAAGCTAATATTATAATTATTATTAGATTCGACCAAACAATACATCTCTCCTACTCCGTGATGGACGACTTTTACAACAGCTTTGTCATGCTGACATTTATGCTGTCAAGATCAATCTCACAAACTAAGATGAATCAAAGATCAACATACCATACGTAGTGACCTCTACAAAGGACTACAAGACTACATCGCCAAAGAGCTAAACAACGCAGTACCAACAATGGATTATGAAAAATAACATTCTTTACAAACTTCAAAATGTATTTGATATACTTGCTGATTCATTTGTAGGAAATTCCCGTCGAATATCTTACGTGTCGCCATCTTCGCTTCCCCGAAGTAATCGGCATTCAACATCAAAGATACCAAGATCCAATGGCCTTTAGTACACCATTTTCGAATGCCGTATCACGATTACCATCACATGCAAACCGTAATCAGAAACAGTGCAATTGCTTCCAAAGCCAATCACCTCAAGATCGCCCGCATCCGGCTTCCAGATATTTAGAAAGCAAAGTCGAGGAGTTCAAACAATATAATCCAGAGAGGTGTTTTAGGAAGAGTTATTTCATACTCCTATGTGGTTGAATAGCAGGAAAGGAGGCTTCCACATGCTCATATGCTTATCATACTAGCAGAAATCGATAAATTGAGGAATCCGGATGATTATGATAGAGTTGTTAGAGCAGAGATTCCATCGAAGGTAAATGAGCCATTACTTTATGCAACTGTTCTAAAGCATATGATACATGAACCACATGTATATGTGATCGTCAATATCCATGTATGAAACATGGCTCATGCAAAAAAAGGTTTACTATTTCAATTTTTTATAAATGCATTGACCGAGGTACGTGTTCTAACTACCATCTTCAATATTTTTTAGGTTGCATCTTTGTTCCAACTTTGCAATTGATGGATCAAATTGAGCAATGGAACGTTTTGAAATAAAATATATCAAAATAACCTGCAAAAAAGGTAAAACATCAGTGAATTGTTAATTGTTTACTATTTTTAAATTTCCTTATATAACTTATTTTGTAAAAATAATAATTGGAGTAATATGGTACTTTACAGGATTTTAGAATGCAAGCTATTAGTCCAGGTTGGAAATGTGCTGTGGCAATCAATAGTAGAGATTTTTCAAAAGTTATTTCACGCATTTTGAAGGAACAAAAAAAGAAAGGTAATTTTTCTCTATTCTATTTCAAATCACAAATAATTATTAATCACTTGAAATGACTAATATCTGAGGAGTTTCATTATATGATAACCAGTGATAAGAGAATTAAGTTTCTTGAGGGATGGGATCTCATAGAGGTATTCTATCCTAATCATTTATCAATACCATCAATTATTTTATATCATTTGCAATGACCTAATTACTTGAGTTTTTAAAATTTATCTTCAACCAAAGAGAGAATACTAAATTAACAGAAATGAATGTGTTGTTTAATTTCATCATGAATAAAACATGGAAATGAATTAGATACGGTAATAAAATTGGTTGAGCTTATGGTGAAATATGTATTTTCATTGTAAAAATAATATATCTGCATTTATTACATATTGATTTTTGTTTTACAGTTAAAATACGTGGGACATCTCAAGGCTCCCAAATACATGGATGAACGAAAAGCTGCTACAAAACCTATTGCAAATGGGCGATGCAAGAAAAGTGTTGAACTAAAAAAATCGCTACATCATTAGATTACTGATCTATTTAGCCGTGATTTTGTACATGTTTGATTGAAGCCATACTAACGATGCTTTAATCAATATGTATATGGTACGGTCTATTGATATTTTAGATTTAGTATTTGTACATAAATAATACAATTGTTATTGATGTCCTTATCAAATTTGTTTTTTCTTTTTTTCAGTTTTTACTATTATATATTTCATAATGAGATCACACATAATCGAGTATACAAAAGATTCAATCATACACCATTACCCGCATAGCCGGATCGCGCGACCGATAACTAGTTTTCATTAATGATGTAAGTTAAGGGACGTAGAGGGCAATAATGGGGAAGTGGAAATCAAAGTTGGGTAAAGCAGCGCATCGCAGGGGGAACCGCAAAACGGGGCGATGTACGCAGGCAGCTGCGGCGCGCTGTAGGGGGGCGCGGTGTGGGTATGTGGCGGCTATGGGGGGAAGTGGGCACGTAGCCATTATATGGGGCAGCAAGGGTGAGGTGGTATGGTATTTATTTTAATTATGTAAAATATGTGGGCATTTATTTTAATTATGTAAAATATTTAAAATGTTCCCTTATACTTTAGTCCCTATACTAGTGGTCTGTTAGTGGGATAAATACTATTTTAATATAGAGATAATATAGTCATTTAACATTTTGTCTCTTGTAGAAATAATATGTGATACTGTATTATTTCAATCGTGTGTTTTAGTATAATCATTTACTATGTATTTTATGGAAAAATTAGGTCTAAAGGCCCGCATGTTAAGAATAGCATGCGGGACCCGTCTCGACAAGCATGAATAAGTTCATGGACCACATAGAAAATTACGCGATACCAAAATAGATCCGCCAAAAAAGTTCTTCAATTTATGACATAATTTTTCATATCAATGCATAACCAAATTAGCTTCTCCAAATTCTTTATACTTAATTTATTTATCCCATTTTGCAATACTCAAAACGGAGTCATGCTGCTCAATTTCAAGATTCGACTCCCTCACTCACGGAAGCCGTAATAATGGAGATATATAGAGAAAAGTGAGAAACGGGAGAAAGAAAGAGAGCTATGGAACGGGTGGATTATAATTGAAAATGGCATTCTTGCAATCCTCCATCCTAGCTCCAAGCACAATACTCAAATCGACAAGTTATCTTTCACACTAACACGCCTATCACCAACTCGCCGGTCTCGCCTCGTGAGTCACGCCGGTTTGATTTCAAGATTCGGTCAATGACTATCTTTCCAATTCCCTCAATAGCCTCAGAGGTTGCGCTCGGGTAAATTTCACAAGGTACTATTTTTTCTTATTTTCGTCGACTTTAACAATTCGTGAGATGGGGTTTGATTTAGAAAGATTTAAGACGGTGATTAAGATTACTAATTTGCGAAGCAATTGGGAGCTTAGATTGTAATTAAGGAGAGAAAGGAGCTACAAACGTTATAAAGAGAAGTAATGCTTGGCCATTAATAATATTAAATATCAATTCGCTCAAATTACATCCTACATATTTACCTCAATGTTACCGCACGACACCTATGTTTACCCAATATTTCAGTCGATCACCTATGTTTACCTATTAGTTTTATCACGAGAGTTAACCGGCCCCACGATCACCTATCTTGAAAAAGTTCTACCAATCACTGCTCGATTAAAGGAAAAGACGAAAATGCCCTTTATCGAAAAGTCACGTAAGCCACGTGACGAAATGGTGATCGACCGAATCTTTTAAAGATAGGTGAACAACTAGACGGTTTGAAACATAGGTGATCGACAGGAAACAACTTGTAAACATAGGTGATTGCCGCTGCCATTAACCCTATTTTTAATTGGGGTACTGTATTTAGATACCGTATATAGCATTTGCGATTGCAAATTGATATTGATATGCTCAAATATTCAAATATATTTCCATGGACGCCACTTCACCAATCCATCAAGTGTCTACTACCATCGAGTAATATAGATTGAGTAAAGTATAATACGACACATTCTACACCCAAAGAGACTTCAACTATCACGTCATATCGCTTGTCACAAATGTGATAGCCGAATACAACGCTCATAACGTCTTCGTCTCTTACCTTCTCCTTTAAACGCTTGAACGAAACTTTTTTGCATCAACTACTTGAATTGGTACACTGATGGAGACCTACATCATTCAAATGAGAAACATATACTACTACAATGTATGATACTTTTTTGCATCAACTACTTGAATTGGTACACTCATGGAGACCTACATCATTCAAATGAGAAACATAGACTATTATAATGTATGATATATATCATATATTGTAGTAGTATATATATTATATATACTTCAGTTGGTCAGCACAATCCAAAGATGTCTCATTCAATCGTGATTATAATAACTTTTCTTCTTTGAAATTGCTAGTATAATACTAAGGGATGGGAACAACAAAAAAACCTCGAACCGATTTCAACCTAATTTGCTGATTTTTTTCAACCTCACCGATATGGTTCAAACAATTTCAAAACCGAACTTTTTTTATGCGTTTTACTAAAAAACCGCGAATAATAATATAATTTTTAATATTATATTATATAGATATTTTTACAATTAATCGAGATTTATAATTTTATTTAACAATTTAAAGACGTGCTCCACAAAAAATCGATATTCTACTCTATGGCCTATCAATCGATCCTATGAGGATGAAGATTATATTTGTAAGTATTTTGGCTTACATGGCTCAACAATATATTGATGATTTCTTTTGAAGATCATAATTACTCATCACCGCCTCATAACTATTATTCACAATTAACAATATTTATTTTGACAAATTGACTACCTATTTGTTGAACATGGGCGATTGGTCATGTATTTTGACAAATTCAATGTTCAATTTCTCGGCATTTCAATATTTTTGTCGAAAAAACCGAACAAAATCGATTCGCACCAAAACCGAGCAAAACCGAAAATGTCATGTCTAAAACCGCACCTAATCGCACAACCGCATTCACTACTATCCTAGCCGCCTATCGGTGCATAGTCCAAATTTCCCTCGTGTCATTCAATCGTGATTTATAATAACTTTTTTTTGAAATTGCTAGTATAATATATTCAGTTTATGAATGGAATACCAACTTAAAATTTAAAGCAAGTAAATGAGCACCAAAATTTATCGATATGTGGTGGTTGTTCACTTTTACCCTCCCCGCCTTCATGTTATTAGCAGATCAAATGATGAGTTATAAATTATAATACGAATTCACTGTATTCATTGATTCTCGTAACTAACACTTTGTATAAAGAGTATTAATAGTTATGCATTTTGGTAGTTATCTTAATTGTTTACACGTAGATCAATGTGAGAGTGATAGTTTTTTTCTGAGAGTTATACTTAGAGGGATATATTTGTCAATCAACAAAGTATGACACATGATGATGTGAAATTTTGTCCTTAAATATTATATATAGGGTAGATATATATATAGATTTCATGAGTATGTAGTTTAAAAATAATTGCACATCCAATCATTTTCAAAACTGAAACATCCAAAATCTTTATGCATACTAATCAGTAATCACCAAGTGAAGATAGGTCTGCAAACAAGTTGAAATCAATCAAATTTTGGCGACTGAGTCATAAGTCTTAACCTAATGCTTTTTTTTGGATCAGGTCTTAACCTCATGCTTGCTTCCACTTTACTAAGTTCAAGTTGGACCCCTAAACTCAAGCTCGATTTGACTCAACTCGATTTATTATATAGAAAAAAACCAGATTCATTTCAACATATAAATATCGAGAACTCAACTCCAATTCGATTTCAGCATTCCACCTTCAAGGGGCCAAATTCTAACAAACAAAAAAATGGCATTACAAGATCCAATGCTCAACATATATCACACAGAATCTAGTATTTGGCTCAAGCTTGATTGAGCTTAAAAGTAACGTTTGTGCTACACCGAATCAAATGTTTGACTCGAAACAATGATATTTTAAAGCAAGTTCGGCTATATTTGTACTTTCGAGTTTCAAATCAAAACACTATCGCACCTTTGATTCTTCTTGAACCCATTTGCATGCAATTATTTTAATTTTGATACACTAAAC
The DNA here is from genome assembly GCA_019722365.1 of Lithospermum erythrorhizon. Taxonomy (NCBI): domain Eukaryota; kingdom Viridiplantae; phylum Streptophyta; class Magnoliopsida; order Boraginales; family Boraginaceae; genus Lithospermum; species Lithospermum erythrorhizon. Next base: position 54,569 of record JADFUC010001987.1, read on the forward strand.
TATTTTTTTTATATATTAAAGAAGCAATTCTTAGATACACTAAACTATTAATTGAAGGGTTAATCCACTAACTCACTTGGTTGATGAGTGCAATTGGAATCTAAGGCTTTTGTTCCTCATGAGGTCAGTAGCCATTAATGATGACAAAATATACTATCACACCAAAATACCCTAGTCCATATATTCACAATTGATATACCACCATCAAGAATCCAGCCAAAAAAAAAAGATACCATCATGTCATGTGTTAGCATCCCAAAACTGCTTGGCCTCTTTTAGCTAATGTGCTACATTTCAGCACTCTACTTAAGAAGGCATTTGGTCCCCTCCTGAGTTACAACTGTCAATATATACAACCCTAAAGTGAGCTTAGTTCAATAAGCTTTCAGTTTCTTCACGATTCATCTGCGTGCTCACAGTCCAATTATTCATTGTTTTTTATGTCGAGTTCTTTCTTTAATTTTCTGTGCTTCAAATTCACAGGGGGCGAGATTCTGCTAACAGAAAGAGATTTGTACCTGACAATGTTTGTCGCTACAGCGTACAAGGATATCCTCTTTTGGCTAGAAAGGACATTTCTTTCAATTTCCACAATTTGGCCACAGGATTGAGCTTGAACTGCAGTATTTCTAAGATTCTGTATTACATCATCGTTGGCTTGATTTATTTCATATGTCAGTTCCTGTAAGACCAGCATCACATTATAGACAATGGTAATTTTCTCCATGAAGAGCTGATAGAGGAATTATAAGTTTCTATTGGTCCTTTTAATAACCCATAGGAAACAATTACAGCATGCATAGCTCAACTAAAGCAAGACTATAAATTTGTTTGATTAAAACACACTAATACTACAAGTGGGTTTTGATTATTTTGATCCCTGAATCTACCCAAATAGAATTACATGAATTCTACTGCTAGACCAACCTCAAACCACCCCCCCCCTGCATGATTGTATTATTATTCATTCTTTGCCTAAACAATCAAAACAGTACGACATTACTCCCATCATATACAAGATACTGATTGGTCACTCGATGTGAATCTATATAATCAACTTTAAGCCTATAGTCAAGTCTGGTTATAGCTCAAAGTACTGTTTGAAGAGTGATAATAAAGTTGAGATTAGAGATATAACCTGAAAGTTCATGAAAAACTCGGTGCTGGTGAATGAACACGCACAACCATCACTAAAATTGATCTTCAGCATAATTTTGAGAGGCCTCGTTCTAAGAGTTTCCCTGGAACATCAAAATAGGCTAACAATTAGCAAATGGAGGAAGTAGCATGCTGGAAAGTCGGTGAGGGAGAAAAAAAATGCTTAAACAATAGCAAAGGAGTTCCTGTTGCTTCCTCATTACATCGATAAACTGAGGATTGATAATGCACATGTTTGCTGCTATGAGCACATGATTGTTTGGGTTGTACTGATGTTTAAAAGTGGTTAGCATGTTCAATACAGATTACAGAATACAAAGAGTGATTTATGCATCTCTCGGTAGGCACTAATTGACCATTAATGGCATTGCTGATGAACAAACTAGCATCTCCAACTATTTGACTTGCACAAAAACAAATGTTTCATTGGTTTCCCTTTTTAGTGTGAACAGTTGTTTCTCCAGTAGAGCACTTTTTAGTTCAGGCCTCTCAGGAAACGATACCTGGATATGTAACAAATTGTGAAATTATTAGACAAGAAGGATTGGCGACATAGAAATACAGAAATACTCGAGTCCCAGTAGGGTTGATCAATTTTATGAGATACCTGACCTCAATCAAGAAAGGTGAAGAGTGAAGACTGTACCTCAACTGATTTGATAAATGGTAGTGGAGCTCTGTCTCCATGTATACTCCTAACCTTGAGAGACCATTTTGCATATTTGCTCTCTGGCAAGAACATTCAAATATTAGATAATACCTTGGTGCAAAGGATAAAACCGATATACTTCATCCTTCCCAATACAAGTGGGAGGTTTGCCTTTCCCCCCCTACATGTTTTAAGAAAAATTAAGAGGTAGCAGCATAGTGACAGGAAAATATTAAGGGATTCCGTTCATTTGGCCCCCAAAACTATTTACGGATGGTTAATTTGGTCCTTATAGTTTTAACTTTGGTCAGAATGGGGACTGAAGTACTGTTAACGATCAATTTGTGAAGTACTGTTCGTTGTTTGCATCCAATGAGCCAGTTTATAAATTTGGTCCTCATAGTTTAAACTTCTGACCTTCAGTCAGAATGGGGACTGAAGTACTGTTAACAACCAATTTGTGAACTACTGTTCATTGTTTAAGTCAAATGACACTGTTCATAAATTTCCAAAAGTGGCATATGCATCAAAGACTGAAAAACATAATAATGACTTGTTCATCAACTTCATGAATCATTTATCTTCTGGAGTTCCTTCAACTTCCAAGAATGTACATTTTTAAACAACAAATTCATAAAACGACAAATTAAACAATTGAATTTGATGAACAAACCAAGGAAAAAATCAATTAAAAGAAGAGCATCATTTTGGTCTCAATGACCAAATTTGATGTTCTAATAGCATTGTCCTGCCAATTAAACAACAAATTCATAAAATCACACCACCCTAGCTTATCTACATCCACAGATCTAAATGCTTTACTCATATGAGCGACGAAGATGGGCTCCAGAAAGAAAATTTCATTAGGGGAAACACGTCAACAAAGGTAGGAGAAAAGCAGAACAAAAAGAGTAAACAAACCCAAGTAAACTGTCACGTATAAAATCACCAGATTATAAAACATGCAGTTCGTAAAAGCTATGATGGTTTTAAGAATTTAACAATATCAAAGAAACCTTGTTTACTATAACAGAATATGCATCCATTGATGTTGATTAAGGTAGTTTCAAATTTAGTAAGCAAGAAGCATCAATTCTCTACAAAAGGTAGTCAGTCTAAAACATTTCAGTTAGAAGTCAACATAATAATAAATTTATATGCACTATCATGCTTATGCAAGTCAAGATATTCTCCCTGAAATTCCAATGAGGAAAGGCACCAAACAAGACAGATGAATAATACCTCCAGTTGATTGACCTTGAGTTAAGATGACCTGGAAGTGATCAATACGAACATATGGGGGAATCCATAGATTGATAATGTCCATAATCTCAGAAATTATCTGTACAATAAGCATACTTCAGTTCCAATGTGACTCAATTTTCATCATGTCACAATGAATCCATCCAAAAAATTAATATCGAAATAAAATAAAGTTTCCATGTATGTCACTCGATATTAACTTATGGTGCATTGAGCAAGGAAACAAAGATCAGTAAACATACTCTGTCCCACTTTAGTGGGGAACCTTAACTCTTATGGTCAAAACGAACAAAATTTTCAACACTCAATTCACCTATATGGCTATATTATGACATATCGATCTATATTGATTATTGATTTAGATCAGGCATAATTTTGTGAAGCTGCCGATGAAATACTATTTGGAAGGTTATGCTGAATCTCTGACAATATCGGATAAGACTTCAGACTTAAAAGAACCTATTCATCCCCTAAGGTGAGGTTTCCCAATCAAATGGTATGGACTATGGAGGGAGTAGTAGAATTACAAGATATATCGATTGGGAGGTCAGGCCAAACAGGAAGGTAAGAAGATATTTACCTTGTCAACAAACCCATGAATAATCAAACTGGCTCTCTTATCCTTGGGAGTTGGCTGAGAAGTGAAAGAATAAGAATTAGGTAGCAAAAAGTGGATAACACGTCATGAAACTTTAAAATAAGAAGAATGAGGATAAGATATTTGTTATCCTTTGTCAGCATTACAAGACTCAAAGATTGAGTATTAACTTTAAAATAAGTAGAAAGAAGATCAGATATTTGTTACCCTTTGTCAGCGCAACGATACTGAACTGTACATTTTATTAGAGAAACATCTTTTAATTGGTCAATCATGCAAAATGTGATGAATCTACTTCGAACATATCTGTACATTATTATCTTCATTTGATTAAACATCCATAGGGGAGAGGGGTTGTCTCTGTTTGTGTGTACAGATGGGGGCAAATTTTTCTTCTTTTCAATTTTTTAGGGGCGGGCAGGTTAGGTGAAGATAACACCAGCCATGGTGATACTTCTTAATCATGCAAATTTTCCTTATGCCTCTAAAAACTTGTTGAGATCTCTATCTTTTATGTTCCAACAAATCAATAAAAACTTGTTGAAATATATCTTTTGTGTTCAAACAACCCAAAGCTTAAGACTAAAATCATATGAGTTGATAATAAGATTATACATCGAATTCTATGTATATTCGAACTACTATCATTTGGATAAATGAAAAAACAAAAATAGATTAGATTATGAACATTTAGAGGTAAGCTTTGTATGCTCCACGGCTCAAACCCAATTAATCTAACCGCTCAATCATAGTTTGGAATGGCGGTCCATTAGCGGCAAGCTCAAAGTTGCGGCGTGGCGTCAGCCTTGAATACTTTTACAATTATTATTTTAACAATATTTAGTTAATTAAAAATGTAAAGTACTTAATTAAACATCATCAACATGAATTCAAAGTCAAAACAAAAGCATCACAATTTAGCCAATAAATACAAGGATCCAATATGAAACTAGAATGAAAAATAAAACAAACACCACAATTCAAGGATAAACATAGCAATCACTAAATCATCATCTACCAACTCATCATAGAGACAACTTGATCCACGTCCCAAATAAGTGTGCTCTTTCTTGAATCTTCATCAAGAGACCCTTCTCCTTTTTCCACGAGCACTTGAAGATAAAGTATTTGCAGACCTCAAATTGTAGTCCAAATCTAGATTCTCTTCCAACATCAACATTAGTGAAATCATCTTCATTGTTAACAGTGATGACACTAGTATATGAATTTATCTTGTCGGGTTCTCGGTCGTCCACTCATTGCTCTCATCGATATCATTTAGAAAATTGGATCTATCTTTTCGCGTCACTTGATATCTCTTCAAAACCTGTTATATTTGATATCGCCAATTTGTTCAAGCGTTTTTGAAGCGACTTGTTTCTCTTTTTTGCTATGAATCTACCAACAAAATAAAAATTTAATGTTCATTTATTTAAAATTATAAAAATAAGCATTCAATTTAAATAATATTTTAAAACTTCTTACATGTTCAAAAGAAACTCCGGTTTCTTTAAATCGGATGAAGGCTGCAAATGAAATTTGAGAATCCTTATAACAAATTTAGCTAAGGTAGGCGCCGATGAACCGTGGTTTGACCACCATTCAGTTGGTGGTCTAGAGAAGTCTTTGCATAATAGCTATTTTTTGAGAGCTAAAAGATCCCTCCGCATTTAATTCTTGATAATCTTATCTTGCATATCCGTCTTGAATACATTTTCTCAGAACATATTTGAAAACTCATGTCTCAACATCGAATGAATATTTTCGATGCTTATAGAACAAAGGATTCAAATAATTTCTGCGGCATCTGAGCCTATATGTGATTATTCCATCTTATCAATAAGTTTAAGATTTCCATGTACTTATCTTTATCATAAGCTTTTTCAATAGTCTCTTTTGCTTTATCCACTTAGACTTCGTAAATATATATTCCATTGCGGACTTTTGTTCTCCATCATTAAATGCATTAGCGCTCAAAAGTGGACCACGATCCTAAGAAGATTATAAGTATTTTTTAAAAGGTTGTATCAAAACAATTTTTCACATTTTTCCTTTCTTTTGCAAATTTGCTATGACCCACTCATCTGAAGTAAGCGGACTCCTCAATTTTCTCTTCATGGAAACCTCTTGAGGTTAAGAAGCACAGCAAAAGCGAGTCTTGGCCTAACCATTTCTTTACCACAATAGCGTTCACAAATACATATGCAAGAGTTTGGATTCGACTATAAATGTAACCCACGCACCTTAATAGCCCTCTCAATTGTTCTCTTGAACCTAGGAAGTATAAAGATGTCTTCAAACATCAAATCTAAGCAATGTGCTGGACAAGATGTAAAAAAAAATGTGGATATTTTGCCTCAAGCAACTTACCGGCTAACACATTTTTAGAAGCATTATCTCTGACAACTTGAACAACATTTTCAGGCCCAAATTTATTAATGAAGTTCTTTGAACAAGCCCAGAGTGAGAACAAAATTTTGGACAAAGAAAAGAATGTGTTGACAAGGATGTTGAAGAACATATGGAGAAATGAGGAAGTAAAGAATGGAGATGCGCTTTGATGGGCGATGGGTGGGCAGATAGAAATGGGAAAACTTATCAATTTCTTAGTGAATACTCTAGAGGAGTATCTTTGTAGTTTCTGATTGAGGCTTCTTGCTTTTCGAAAGCGCGGAGAAAAGATGTGTGAGTTGTTCAGCAACTTCATCAATAAATTTGGGCCTGAAAATGTTGTTCAAGTTGTCACAGATAATGCTTCTGAAAATGTGTTAGCCGGTAAGTTGCTTGAGGCAAAATATCCACATCTTTTTTGGACACCATGTGCAGCACATTGCCTAGATTTGATGTTCGAAGACATTTTTAAACTTCCAAGGTTCAAGAGAACAATTGAGAGGGCTATTAAGATTATTAATGGTTACATTTATGAATTAGAACAAACTCTTTGCATATGATGATAATGTTTGCAATTGGTAAAAAATGGTTAGACTTCGACTAAGACTTGTTTCTTCTGGGTTCTTAACGCAGAAGAGGTTTCATGAAGAGAAAAAATTTGAAGTCTGTTTATTTAGGATGGTGGGTTGCTAGCAAATTTGCAAAAGAAAGTGCGGGAAAAAATGTGAAAAAAATTGTTTTGATGCAACCCTTTTGGAAAAATACTTATGATCTTCTTAGGATTGGTGGTCCACTTTTGAGTGTGCTACGTATGGTTGATGGAGAACAAAAGCCTGCAATGGGATATATTTATGAAGCTATGGATAAAGCAAAAGAGACTATTGAAAAAGCTTTCTCTTATGATAAAGATAAGTACATGGAAATCTTTGAACTTATTGATAAGAGATGGAATAATCAGTTGCATAGGCCTTTGCATGCCGCAGGAAATTATTTGAATCCTTCTTTGTTCTATGAGAATGAAAATATTCATTTGGATGTTGAGATTATGCGAGGTTTTCAAATATGTCTTGAGAAAATGATCCAAGATGTGGATATGCAAGATAAGATTACTGAAGAATTAAATGCATACAAAAATGCGGAGGATCTTTAAGCTCAAAAATAGCTGTGCAAGACTTTCTAAGACCACCCGGTTGAATGGTGGTCAAACTATATTAAATGGCTCATAGCCAAATTTGCTATAAGGATTCTCGGCCTCATTTGCGGTTAAATACGGATGTGAAAGAAACTAAACTTAACTTTGAGCATGTAAGAAGTTTTTAAAATATTATTTAAATTGAACAGTTATTTTATAATTTTAGATAAAATGAACATTAAATTTTTATTTGTTGGTAGATTCGCCATGAAAGAGAGCAAAACATACAGCAACGGAACAAATTGATGTATATCAAATATAACGTGGCTTTGAAGGAGATATCAAGCAAGTGAAAAGATAAATCAATTCTTCTAAGCGACATCGATGAAAGCAATGAGTGGATAGTGGAAAGCGACAAGATAAGAGAATTCGGAATCTTAGTGTCAGCGGTAATAATGAATCGATGAAGATGATTTTGCAATGTTGATGTTGGAAGATAAGAGAATCTAGATTTGGACTACAATTTGAGGTCTGCAAATACTTTATCTTCAAGTGCTCGTGAAAAAAGGAGAAGGCCTCTTGATGAAGAACAAGAAGAGCACACTCCTATTTGGGACATGAATCAACAAGTTGTTCCCGATGATGAGTTGGTAGATGATGATGATCATCATGATGAGTGATTGTTATGTTTATCCTTGAATTGTGGTGTTTGTTTTATTTTTCATTCTAGTTTCATATTGGATCCTTGTATTTGTCATTAAATTGTGATGCTTTGTTTGACTTTTGAATTCATGTTGGATGATTTTTAATTAAGTACTTTACATTTTCATTAACTATATTATTGTTAAAATAATAAGCGTAAAAGTATTGAGGCTTCAGCGTTGCAGCGTCGCCCGCGACTTTGAGGCAATCGGCTACGGACCGCCATTCGCCATTCCAAACTATGGCGTCAATCAATAGAAGTGAACAAAATAAGGTCCAATTCTATTAAATAATTCATCCAATAATTTTATATTAAAATAGGTAATGTGCTGAATTAAATCTATACTGATTTACAATGAATATGAATGAGCGTACATCCACGTAGATAATCAGATAGTGCAGTGGTTATTGCGCCCACCAGTCCTTGAGTTAAAGGGTTCAATTTCATTGTTTGGGGGGGGGGGGGGGGGGGGGGGGGGGGGGGGGGGGGGGGGGTTAGAATTATAAAAAATAAAATAAAATGGGTGTACATCTATAGTACAGATACCTTTAGAACTTAAAAATCGTTAAGTTCAATATAAAAATCAAGATTATAGTACCATAAGAATTTCATAGAACAACACGACAAACCTGAAGATTGACAATCGCAATTTCCCCACCACCACGGAGACATTTCAAAGGCAAGTTGCATGCCGGAGTAATCTGCAAACTGCAAATGAGACGAAACATCACCAAACAAAAAAGAAGAAATAATAATCCACTATTTTCTTGTTTTCACCCCCTTGAATTAGCCCATTGACTTGGTTGGTTTACCATTAAATTTTCTCACCACCATGAAATACAATTGAATTGTGGATGTAGTTCACCATTAAGTTAAGATTTTAAATTAAAGAATATTATTGGCATTTTGGCATTCAAACTCATTGAAAAAACAAGTCAATGGTCATATTCAACAAGAGAGAATTAATAGTACTTCAAACAGAGAATACGTTATTGCTAATGGGAGACGAGATAGAAAATGGATCTTAAAAAGTCACATTTTAATAGGTCTCTTCACAAAAAAAAACAAAAAACACTTTGCCTAGCATAATCGAAGTATTCTTGTCTCACATTAGACATAAGAAAACCAATAAAATACACAAATGGAAAATGATTTAAACTAATAATCCGAGACATCAAATTGTATAAAAGAAATAACAACTTATAACCATAATTAACACTGCTATAGAAATATCAGTGTCCTGGAAAACCCTGACAACACCACACTTCCATCATGATTGGGGCTTTAGGAATTTAGTTCATACGGGATGCAGAAAGCGGGAGGGGAACCAAGAAAAAAACATTGATAGGCCATCATGGTCTTACTTATGAGCTCGACGAGCTCTTTGAATTACAATAAGATCTTCAAATTAACTAAATAGAATATGGATACTGTCCAAGATATTAAAATTTTCACAAAAAGCTAATAGGACCAACCCATTTAGAAATCTGAAAGAAAAATTGGAACTAGATGGTACATGATATTGAGACTGACCTAGTACCCAAACATAATACAACATCAGCCATTCGGCAATGTTTTTCAGCTGCACTCATCTCTTTTGGCGGCAAGGCATCCTACAATCACATTGTAAGAACAATATATCAGTGTGTTTTTAGACTTTTAGTATAGCAAATCGTCTTTATGGACTTAAACTACCCGTCAAGACTCCTATACACCAAATTAGTCCGGTCCAAATTGATCCACCATTTTAATACCAAACAATAGAATCAGTGAACTTTATGTTGACACTCTTTGCCTCAATGAACACACTATTCTATAGGGGTATCCACATGGATATCCAAAATTCATCTTCTTTGCAAAGTTATATGTTGGTTCCATCTAAGCCCATCACAGTTGTACAAGAATTAAAGAATTATGAAATATGCAGAATATAAAATATAATATCAAAACAGAATTAGAGTATCCATACGAGGGGCACTACTTCTATACTGCAAATGCCACAAGGAGGATGAAATAGATAATTCTCAATGCCAAAAGTCAACAAGTTGTACTAGTCATAACTTTAATTGAATAAGAACCTAACGGAAGTACCTCCCAGTCCAGAACTGTATCTCTAAGCTTAGCTCCGCATTTCTCATCAGAACAACGTCTAGGTGTCACTTTCAGTCCAATGGTCTCAATCTCAAAGTCCCTCAAGTATCTAAATACACAAATAATTTTGTGTTCTCAAGTAAAGAATTACATGAAAAAAGTAAGAGATTATAAGAATAAAGCAGACTGTGGCTCACTTACTCTGTTCCACATGATTGACAAATTTCCCTGAACGAGTTCCCATGTAACTCAGCAAGCTTAGCCCGAGGAATCCCCGAGCGTAGATGGAGGCTATCTACATTCTGAGAATTTTTCATACCCCTGGTTATGTGGTATGGAATAAATATATCGGATCTACTTGAAAAAAAGGTTACATAGGCAAACGAGGGCATATGGAACTTCTCACTGTTTCCATGTTAGTTCAATAAGAAAAAAAAAGTTGAGCTCGTGAAGTGAGATACACACACACTCTACTCATGGCCTGCTCAGAACAAGAGATTATTATAAAAGACAAGAAAAAAGTGCTTAAGAAAACAACGATCTTCAGGTGTTCCTAACATAACATCTATTTGCTACATTCATCAAACACTGGATGTGGAGAGAACATTTAAGATGCTGAGCCCATCTTTGGCATAAACATGACAAGATTAAGATTAAAATGTGCACTTCTAATTCTACTATCTTATTGCTTAGGAGCATTACTATGACAAAACAAGAATACAAGATAAGGTTGAACTTCCAAAAGAAATAGAACAGTAATGATAAAGAGTGATGTTGATACTTGGTAGCCATCAATATCCCAAGATGCAATAGAATAAATTGGAAGGAAGTCGAAGCAATTCTTGTCTTGTGATATGGATGTTAAGAGTCAAAACATTATCACTTCAAGATACTCCCTAATCCCTCCCCATAACAAAAAGATTGCCCAACTTGATTTTCAATGGTAAAAAATTAACAAACTCTGTAGCATTAACTGAGACAAATAACTTTAGTATGAATCATAATTATAATTTTAATAGTAAAGTATATTAAGAATACTAGCATTTGCTATATTTTTTCACCAAATGTTATACAACATATATAAAAATACTCGACTTCAACATTTAAAAATTCAACCATCAACGTATAAAATTGGTCAATCTTTTTGGGATGGAAGAAGTACATTATTTTAGCATGTCTGCCAAGGGACATAGTGATCGAGGAAAATGTGTTAATGACATTAAATATGACAGACTTACTTGGCTTATAACAAATTTAAGGATTCCAGCCTTTTCTAGTTCAACCAAAGCCATATGAGTCCTACTTGGCATGGCTCGATCAAAAGGCAAAGATGCATCTGGCACACCTTTTCCTTCTTTCTGAATTGAATGAAACAGAATTAAACAAGATAACAAGAATAAAGCATAGACATGAAAGAAAAAGGTGGGCACGATAAGAATATTTTCTTAATACAACTGGGAGTGCTTAAAAAATGTGAATTGTAAATCAGACATCAGAATTTCTACCCTATCGATATAACAAGGAAAAGATAACACATAAAGAAACATAAAAGACGAGGAAGACACTGAAAAAACCTGAAGCGTCCAAACCCCTTTTGGGCCTCGAAAATCAGGTATTCCGCAAGAAGTTGAGATTCCTGCACCAGTAAATACCACTAGATGCTTACTCTGCAATGACAGTATAAAAATCAGTGGTAATACGGCAATAGGATACGCCTCATGATTGCTAAAATAATAAGCATTAGACTCATGAGACACTAACCTCCGCAACCATCGAAGCCAGCTGCTCGATCTGCCATAACATGGAAGTATGTGCATCAGATGAAGTTAAAAATTAAGAAGCCTAAATATTTATTGATGCGTGATGAATAAGTCTAGGAGCCAGGCTCTCAATAAAGGAAATCACATACATCAGTCTAGTGATATATACCCACAACCCGAGCTGACAATACTTTACACCTCTTTCTAGATCAAACATATACTAAAATCAATACCATATACTTTTTGAGATGGATTGAGCATAATTCACGACTTGAACACTGGATACTAATTTAACTAACATCAGACCCGCCCTGCGATTTACTACTATCGAATGTGATAAATATCAAAGTAATTACAAGGCCTGGGCAAGTATACAACATACACAAGCATAAAAAGGCAAGAACACTGGATACTAACTTAAATCTGCTCCCTTCATCCCAAAAAAGATGCCAAGTTAGAGTTTCGATAGTCGACATTCCAAATTCTAAACTTAAATATAATATCTGGTGAAAAAATATCGAATTTTCACCCAATGCGTGATACGTTTCATTTAAAATAAAAGTTGCTCGCGAATTTTACTTTATCAAATTTTTCTCATTTAAAACCCAAACTTTACAATCTTTATGGGATATAGGGAGAATCGATCAAAATGTTCAAGCATAAACAACCTTTACTTGTGGCTTAAGGCTCCCTCAAATATTATCCAACCCAAAAATAGAACAAACTTAGACACAAAATCAACAAATTAGGACAACATAAAAGGAAACATTAAATGGGATCATATACATATTTCTTCAGTACCTAACCACTACACCAAATCCCCCACCCCTCAAATTATTTTTAAAAATTCGGTATTTTGTTTTTGTCAACGACTCGATCCCAGACCTTGTAATATTAGAGTAATATCTGGAGGTCACGAGTCTAACCCGAATGGTTATGGGATCATATATGTTTTTTAGTGCCTATCCCCCACCCCTCAATTTATTTTTAAAAGTTCGGTCTTTTGTCATTACAAGCACTCGAGCTGAGAACTTGTAATATTAGGACTAATATCTCGTGGTCGCTAGTTTAACCCGAATGGATATGGGATCATTCATATATGTATATAATGCATAAACATGTACAAGAATGTAATAAAGAGGATAAAGAAGGTGACCTTTTGTTGGAGAATATTGGGTGGGTCATAAAGCTCTTTCATTCCAACACTACCAACATCCTCTTTATATGAAAGCTTCTGCGCATACCCTAATGACATTCTCCTTCGAGGGGAATTGAATTGAATTGTATATGTTGTGTGGGATGAAAATGTGTAATGGGGTTTAGTAGGAAGGTAGGAACCTAATGGTCATTTTGTTTGGATCGGGATGGAATTTATTTGGATTTGGTTAATTGAGGTGATGGTGACAATTTTTTTTTTGGTAAATTAGCAATGAAGAATATAGTATTATAAATTCTGAGATACCAAAATTTCTAGCTAGAATTAGATTAAGTGTTAAAAGTAGAATAATAATATCCAAATAAGAATAGAATACAAAACTTAAATGTGAAAACTTGAGTCGGATATCGCAGGCTGGTAATTAAATGTGGTGATGTGAGATTTAAAGTAAATTAGATTGGATAAATTGAGATGATGGTAAAATTTGAAGTGAATGGTTGAGAATGTGAATATTGTATTTCTAATTTTGCCAGGTCTAGCCCCAAGTATGAGAGTTGTTATACCTTGATAGTGTTGGGTTTGAGATGAAATAAACTATTTGCCACTTCATTATTTAAATTAAGGGGCAAAATGATCATTACTAAAAATTACTATTTGGGTGTGTGTATAGTGTTGCCCCTATAGTACTCCCCCTCCAGTCTTATTGACTCGTTGGCGACAAAGAATATTTCTAAGGAATTAGGCACGAGGAGTGGCATTTACTTCACTTCATATTTTTTATTGAGCGCGGGTATGCCGCCGTTCGTTGTGTACAATTTTTATCGGACGAGTGTTATGGCCGTTGGACATATACGTGAGCAGGCATGCTAACAAGTTAAACCGTAGCCAAGGGCAAGAAAGGAAAAAATTGACTTGTACTTTCGTGCCTTGGAAATATATGTAGTCCTCATTATCATAAATTTAAATTTATGTTTCAAATTATTTGTCGTTTTAAGAAATATCTCATCTCCTACTTTCTTAAGAATTATCTTGGCATTTCAAAATATTTTCAAGGTATTGCATTTGTTAGAAGCCAAAAAAAAAATATTTATATCTTGATGAAAATTTATCCTTCGTATTATTTATGAAGTAGGGTTATTGGGTGTCAAACGTGAGCTTCCCTATGGAACATAATCACTATTTGGCATGTTCATCCAATCCCTGATGCAGGATGTGAAGTGCTATTGTAACCCTACTAGTATCTCAATACATGGTGTTTGAAAAGGAGAGCACTTAAACATTAATTTTGTATTGATTATTTTGAGATATAAAGCTGTCAAACTTGAAAATTATTATACGTAATTTTGAAATTATAAAATTAAAAATATAATTATAATAATGTAAAGAATTTAGCCCAATAAATTCAATAAATACAGTGAACGAATCTAATAACTATATGAGAATATTTCGCGAGTCGAGCCAGGCCAAGTACTCAATTTTTTGGACAATTCGGATCGAGTTTATTTTTATCTTTTGTGTCGATCGGGTTCTAACCCTAATTTTAGGACTCAAACTTTTTTGGGTCGGATCGAGTACAACTACAGTGTGATAGTCGATTTGCTTCTCATATGAAATTTAGTTTCAACTTGAATAATGGTATTAAACTATACTAAGGCATTTGGTAAATGACAATTTGAGTGTTAAACGTTATTGATCTTGTGTTTCAACTTGAATAGTGGTATTAAACATATCATTTATAATTGTATATTATTATGATTATTATTATTACGTTCATATCATGTACGTGCTTGTGAAGAATTAGACCATTAGTGATTGTATATCATAATCAATCTTCATGAATAACATTGAGGCTTATCATATTCTACAATTTCTAAATTTACCTACAAACTCTAAAATAAATTAGAAATTGAAATGATAAATAATACAAAGAGCAAATTGAATCGATAATTAATTCAATAATAGAAATGAAAAAATGGTGACAAGTAGGTTCATTTAGGCAATAACACATAGTAATAAGAAAATTATTGGAGGCTTACTTTAATGTACTTACATGGTGCTTACTATAATCTTGATCATTAGATCATTACTTTTTGATCATATGACTGATATTTAATAAGGGAAAAATTGGGAGATCACTTGTTGGTTTTAAAAAAAGCTCCATGAAAATAACATGCAACTAAATGCGTGCAGATTTTGTCCCTTTTTTTTGCTCTTTTTTTTCTTTCCTTTTTTATTGTAAGTTTGATTTTAGATCCTACAATATTCAAAATTCAAATTTTGTTTCCTTCTTTTTTCTTAATATTGTTAGAAATATGAGATATTTGAAATGATCTTTCGTTGAGCGATTGATGAGTACAACCTATTTACTCATTTTATGTTAAGGATTAGGTATATATATATGTTCGATTGTATAATAAATGTTCATATTAGGATACTCAATGTGACACTAGGGGTTATGATGAACTGCAGGGTCATTTCATCAAATATATTAAGTTAATGTATTCGGTTAACATTTATTAATATATGGCGTTTGTCGATCGAGCCTAAGAAGTCGCTACAATACAATGAAATCAAGTTATATCTGATTATAAACTTAAAACTAGTTAAAATGTAATTGTATGGAAATAATGGGCGGGATTCCGTAATGAATCAGAAGCAGATAGAGCGTGAACCGAAGGATGGAAAAGGATCCCTTCTCCGTTCCTCATCTTGTAGCATGCTCGAAAAGAAGGAGGGAGGTTCAGGCAGCACCCTCTTTTATTACTAATAAGGTTTATCCTTTAAGATATTAAAGATGTTCCACCTCGCCCAAGGCAAAAGCTCTCTCTTTCTCCCTCGTTTAGTCGACTAGTAGGTAGAAAAAATCTCGTTGGATTTTTACCCAACCTCGTCTATAGTTAAATATTTTTAAGGAGTTCTAGTAAAACTCAAGACTTGTTTACTTTCGTTGGTGTGGACAATTCTTAGAACGTCTGTTTTGATGCTCGTTGGGTCTTAAATCATATTATTCAGCTACCACTTTATTGATTATTCCAGAGAAACGGTACATATATTTCTATATCACTTTAATTATTGTTTATCTGAATGGTAGTGATCATGGAATTAAAATATTTATAGTATTGAATATTATTTATCGTTAAAACTTCAATAGTGAAATCAGGCAGTTACTAGATTGTATTTATTTAATTAAATAATTTGATTCAATAATTTGATTATATACTATATTTTGTTTCTATTAATCCTTTACTTCGTTTATCATGAATGTCAATTAAATATGATTAATAGTTTGATCAGGTTCGAAATAAAAATTATTGTAATACTAGAATAATTTATCTGATTAAATGTTAAATTATTCGATCAGTGAAAATAAGTTTGAATTCACCGCGCCCGTCGGGAGGTAGGGGCGATGTGACACAGCGTGGCTACCGCTGCAAGTCGGCCATGGTGAAGTCGACTCTAGGGTTTCGAACCCTAGAGTTCGACCCCTAATTGGGGAAACCTTTTTGGCTCGGCCGTTTATGGTTCGGTTGGACTTTTAGCTCGTTTAAAATGTTGGACATTAATTAAATTGATTTAGTAATTATTTCGGAAATTAATTAATTCAATTTAATTTATTAAATTTTGATAATTAATTTCAATTTAAGAAATAATTTATTCAATTAATTTTATTATAATCACTTAATTTCTAATTAGATTAAATTAATTTAATATGTTAAAACTAAAATAATTAATTAATTAAATTAGATTTAATTAAAATTCGGAATATTTAATTAGATATAAGTATAAAATTACTTGATAATTAAATACTTATATAGTGACATAAAATTCGAAGTTGAATTTTAGTTTCAATTAGATTTGAATAAGCAATTAAAATCGTTTATATTATTTGATAACTAGACAATAGTATAGAATTGATGGAAAGTACTTGTTTAATGTTTTCATCCATGCTATAAATGTATAAATATAATTAAGATAATTACTTTATGCATATATAATAGGAGTATATGTTTTGATATATTGATGGATGCCATGAGATTTTAGAAATATGACTTATTTGTATTTTTAGAAATAAGGCCTGTATTGTTTGCCCTAAAATGAATGATTTGTGAATTAATTATTATTCTTGTAAATAAGGTAAAAGATGGAGGCAGCACTCTGAGTCGAGGCTAACGAGGAAAATAGTTATAAATTAACATAGTTAAGAACTAGTTTAAATTTTAAGTATTTTCACCAAGTCATATCACATAACTCAGAGTGTATATTTAGCCTTATGATTGATGTGATATAAATTTGACAATAGAATATATGACTTAAATAATCATAAGTATTACTAAATATGATAATCCACCCATTAAGTTAAAGTAATATTATCCGCCAAACTCTAAAGTAGGGGAAGGTCGAGTTAGGCCGGACATGTTAGTATGACATACGTTTCATCTGGGATGCTTTCTACCGATGGGATGGATCGAGCGATTCCCAAATGAACTTCGACCCGACCCATCCATTACGAATTGTTATCCCATTAGTGTTTGGTTACTTATAAGCGGGTGACATGATGTTAAACATCGGACCATGGACAAAAGAGGTCACTAATACAATCATATAGAACTTTTAGTGACTCCAAGGATTATGTTAATCATAATTGGTGTATGATCACCTACTCGTATGGATAAGACTCATACGGAGGACTTGATATACTTAGTGTCTTTCAGTGGGATTGTGTGCACTAGTATTTATGTTCTAGTTTTTTGTATTAGAGCATTCTTATAAATGAAAACTGAATTGTCGTTTGTTTTACATATCTTATGTTGTAGTTAAAATGTCCTTAAACTCTAATAACTCAGCTTCGATCCGCGTGGAAAAATACAAAGCCCAGATAATTTTAACTTCCTAGATTGGCCTAGGAACTTGAGTGTCTCAGTACGAGAGGGCCAGAATACGTCAACTCATCGCTTCCTCCGAAGAGCACAGAGAAGGTGATGAGGAAGCTTGGCTATCGACAACATAAGGATGGCCTTCTTGATGTTCAATGCCTAATGTTGGCAAATGGAATGAATCTTCAAACTCCATTGAGGAACATGTCCAGCTTACAAGGCAGTATCCACAAAAGCTGGAAAAGCTATTCCGAGCTGACGCATAATGAGAGGTCTGGCCTTGTTTGTGCCTCGTTGATTGTAAAATTTGGGCAATGGACAACACGTGAGTCCCGTGTCATTAAGATGATAGGGGCTGGTTGAAGACTAGAGTCACCTTGGCTCCTTTGTCTGAAATTTGTGATGAACACTCATCTCAGTCGTTGCGGGTTTAATTCGACCAACTAAGTGATGAACTTGACATGCAGGTTCCATAAGTCGTTATTGGATTTGCATGGAATGATCGTGATCTTTGACGAACAAGAATAAGTTCAAAAGGCGAGGTGGAAGGTTAGTAAGCGTCATTGTAACCCCAAAGTCATCCAAGAAGGATGCCAAAAGAAATTATAAATGTCATCATTGTGATTCTAGGGCCTTTGGAAGCCAGGCTGTAAAACACTTGGAATGTCACGGCCTGAGAATAAAGGCTAGCGGAAGAAGGCGAAGTGGACTTAAGGGTTAGCTGACGGATCAAAGTTGATCTTTGCTTATGCCGGGTCTCTTAGATTAGCATTACCCACGAGATTAAATCTTGTTTTGAACAATATTTATTTTGTACCTGCATTAAGCAAAGGAATATTATTTCAATTTCTCGTTTGACTTTTGATGGTTTTGCTGTTTCAATAAATCCACAATGTTGCTTTATCTCTCGAGATGGAATAATTTATGAATAACGATATGCTTGAAAATGTTCTATATGTGTTAGACACAAAGTAGAAACCTATAACGTTAATACATTAAAAGGAGGAAACCCGAGCGAGTTGGATCCAACATACTTGTGGCATTGCAAGATTGGTGGCATTAGTGACAAACGCATGAGAGAAAGGACTTAGAAGCGGATGACATTGTGCGGGTTGGATTAATTTGAATCATTCGACACATGAGTGTACTAATGGGCAAAGATGTCAGAGTCGCCATTCAGCTAGTGAAAGACATGATTTGTTAAGAATTATACATACCAATGTATGTGGACCCGATGAACACGTCTCTGAGAGGAGTTACTCATGCTTTATAGCCTCCGCTGATGAGTACAACAAATATGGTTATATATGCATTGAAGCATAAACATGAAGCCTTTGAAGTGTTCAAAGAGTTTCAGAAGGAAGTTGAGAACCAACTCAATAAAACAATCAAGGTTCTCCCGATTTGGTAGGCGGAGAATGGCGAGTATGACCGAGGAAAAACACATCTGAGGCGTGGTATAATATCGCACATCACCATCTGCTTGAGAATACCTCAAGATAGAGTGTATACGAAAGGAGGAATCGAACCCTTTTAGACATGGTTCGATCAATGATGAGTACCTCGATACTACCAGCCAATCTATGGGGATATGCGTTAGAAGCTGCAATCGCTACACTAAATAAATTTCAACCTTTCGGCTCCTTTAACTCCACATGAGTTATGGTTTAAGAACCCTCCCAAAATAGCATATATGAGAATTTGGGGTAGTGAAGTCTATGTTAAGAAAGTTAGCAGAGACAAAATGGCCCCCAAGTCCGACAAGTGCTACTTCATTGGATATCCTAAGGAAACTCTAGGGTATTACTTCTATCAGAAAAATGAGAACAAAATCTTTGTTACTCGTACTGGTGTCTTCCTTGAAAGGGAATACATGGATAAAAGACTCAGGGATGATAATCTTGAACTTGTTCAAGAGCAGGAAGGAAGGTTGCTAATGCAGGCTACGCTTTCGAAGTGGATCCTTCTTACATGAAGAACTTCCACTCGACCCACGGAAGCTGATGGGCCAGACCTCCACGAGATTCCAAGAACTCCTAAGGCGATCCGATGAATTCCTCGAGAACATTAGATGGTATGGGGAAAATTTCCTAGTTGAAAGTGACGAGTCTTCTACATATGAAGAAGTAATGAAGGAAAAGACGGTGATGAATGGCTTTTGACCATGTGAAATCACAGATAAAGCTCGATGTGCCATGCTTGAGGTATGGACATTGATAGATTTATTGGTCTGAAGACCACGTCGAGTGCAAATAGATATTTAATGCAAATTTGGATAAATGAAAATGTCCATGTTTATAAGGCTAGACTAATGTAAGAGTTTCATGAGATTCAAAGGAAGTGATTATGATGAAATCTTACCGCTGATTATAAGTTTAAATTCATTCGGATTCTCTTAGCCATTCTTGGATATTACGATTATGAAGCTGGCGAGATGGATGTAAAAGCGGAATTCCTAAATCGGAGTCTAGAAGAGGGCGTGTACATGACAACCTCTCAGGTTTACATCCCAAGGACCGAAGGTATCTGACTATACGGATCCGTCATGGTGCGAAGCTGACATCAGTTGGAATCTTCGTTTCAGCGAAGCAATCAAAAGTTTTGGTTTTGCGGAAAGCGAAGAAGATTCTTGTGTATACAAGAAGGTTAGTGGGAGGCACATTGCTTTTATGGTCCTGTATGTAGATGACATACTAATCATTGGAAATAACATATCCATGCTTGAGTTGGTCATGGCATGGCTATGTTAATGTTTTTCAATGAAGGACTTAGGAGAAGCCCAATATATTCTTGGAATCAAGATACACATGAATCGTTCAAGGAAGCTCATTGGACTGAGCCAAAACACTTATATTGATAAGTTTCTACATAGATTCCATATGGAGAGCTCCACGAAGGGTAATCTTCCCATGACACATGGAATATCTCTTAGTCGTTCTGACAGTCCCACTACAGAAATTGAGATAGAGCACATGAGTAAAGTTTCATATGCCTCGACCGTAGGATCTATCATGTATGGCATGTTATGTACACGACTAGACGTTTCTTATGCTTTGAGTGTAACGAGCCGTTACCAATCATGTCCGGGCCGTACTGCAGACCCCGGTAAAAACTATCCTTAAATTACTTAAGAAGAAATAAGAGTGTATGTATCTTATCTGAGAGGGAAGGAATGAGTTGTTAGTAGAAGGCTATACCGATGCCGGGTTCAAACCGACAAAGATGATTCTAGATCTTAGGCGGTTATTAACAAATGGTGGAGTAGATCTTAGGCGGTTATTACACTTTAAATGGTGGGCTTGATGTCTTGATGCGATGTAAAACAAAGAGGCACTATAGCCACTCACGACAAGCTGAAATTACAACACGGAAGGCTGCAAAGGAGCTTCTTTGGATCAGAAGTTTGTAAGTAGACTTGGAGTGGTACAGTATTGTGAGAATTTAGTGCATTGTTGATAACGTGACTCTTGGTGCAATTGCTCAAGCTAAGGAACCAAGAAGCCCATCCTGATCAAACATGTACTCGAAAATACAATCTCGTTGAGACATAGTTGAAAGGGAGACATACACGTATGTAAAGTAGTGCAGAGCGGTAATTTAAGCGAGACCCACTTAACCGAACCCCTAACTCAAACCAAGCGGAGATTAAGCACATGCACAATGTTGGATTGAGAAATGTATGTGAATGGTGTTAGTTTGAGTCGATTAATCGGTTTCTTTATAATGTTTCAAATGACAAGGCAATATATGAATTTTTAGCTTCTAAATTCAATAAATATATTTACCTTGTGTTTATATATTTGTATATGTTATATTCTTACATATACATATACCTCATTTAAAACAATGATACTTTGATTCCACCGGCAATCTAAAAGTTCTGCAGGAGATCTTGGGATCATTGATCTGAACAAGAGAGATCTACATGAAACTGAGAGAAAAATAAGTTGCTTTCGTCCTAATGGAGTGTTCTTGATTGGAATCGAACACCAAAAAGACTAATTAATGTGATTGGTTGTCTGGATCAGAAAGGAGTGCTTGTAATCAATCACGTAGGATGCGTAGCCGGGCAGTTTGAGTGTAGGGCTGGACATATTTGCCGTGAGAAACTTAGAAGATAACATATCACGTCCTAAGAAGAATTCTCCTAGAGCTTATGGTTAAATGGCGATTCTTCAACCTGCGTTGCAGGATTACAAGAGTAATGTATTTTGACGTTGTCAAACATGTTTAGTAAAAGGAAGGCTATACTTGACGTTGTGTTGGGTTTCTTTACAAATGTAAATGGAAAAACACATTACATTAGAGATTCATTACAATAACCGAATATGTCGGCTGATTTTACGCTATCTTGAGTGAATAATGGCGATTATGATGGCCATCTCGGCTTGGAGCTGGATATTGTGATAATTAAGTGAAGCAGGGAAACTACAATTCACAGTTTGGTGATCTGAGAAGGAATCGTTGATACAAATGTCGTCAAGGGCATGTGGGAGTGTTAGAAATATGAGATATTTGAAATGATGCCCATTGAACAATTCGATTGTACAACCGATTTACTCATTTAAGTTAAGTTCGTATATATATGTTCGATTGTATGCCAATGTTCATATTAGGATACTCGATGTGACATTGGGGGTTATGATGGCTTACTAGGGTCCGCTCATAATGAATATATTAAGTTATAGTGTTCGATTAATATTTATTAATATAGGGCCTTTGTCAGTCGAGCCTAAGAGGTCACACACATATAACAAAATCAAGTTATAATACGATTATAAACTTTCAGGGTTAAAATGTAACTATATAGAAATAATGGGCGGATTGGAATCCGCGCCCGCGTAGAGGCGCGAACGAGAAGGTTCCATGACCTTAGCTCCTCGGGGCCGCCGGATCGGGAGGTTTCCTAAAGGGATAGATGTTCAGAATGCTCAGCATACCTATATAAAGGACTTCATTTGCATGAATTCTTTGCTCATTCACTTTTGTGAAAGACAAAAAACTCTCTCTCTCCCTCATTTATTGACAGGTAGAAAATCCCATTGGATTTTTCCGTCCAACAGATCTGGTTAAATCATTTTAAGGAGTTAGTAAAACTCACAGGAGGACTTGTTCATTTCGTTGGTGTGAACAATTCTTAGAAGTACATTTTGGATGCTCGTAGGGTCTTAAGTCATATTATTCATTTGCGACTTTTTGATTATTCTGAAGACAGGTACATATATTTACGTCTCTTTAATTGTATTTATAGAATTAGGTAGTGATTATGAGATTCGTATCCATAGTGTTATTAGGAGAATATTATTTATCGTTAGAAACTCCGACAAATATGCCTATTTTATAAATTATTTTGATTTATAATTATTTTTATATTTGTTATTTCTTTAACATAGTATTGTGATATTACTTAAGTTTAGTTTAAAATATGTATATTTTAGTCTGATATTATATCTAGTGAGTAATGAAATACCATAAGTTATTGAATGTTGTTTTTTTAAGCATTAAAGAAATATCTTTCAATGTCACATTATATGGTCCTGTTTGATGTGTTGTTACTAGTTTTGAGATAATTTTTGGCTTAAATTCTTCCTTTCCCTTCAATTTCGATGGGCCCCGAGGTGGAGTTTGCCCGCTGAACTTTTAAAAGCGGTGATTTGCCTTGAACTATCGGCCCCGGGTCATTTTAGGGATTCCGTTCATTTTTGTGTTAAAATTGACGTCAATCACTTTGATGAATTGTAAATCGAAATTGTACGTATATTAGGCTTGTGGTCGATTTTGAAATCTGGAAAAGTAATTGAGTCAATTTAATATTTGTCTGATGTCATTTTAATCTGCATTAAAAGCTATGATTGAAGAAATGATATATTACGTCTGATTAGTTGAGTGAAATGATATGGCCTATTATAGTTAGTTTAGGAGAAATCTAGCAGTTATTATTAATTCGGGGGGGGCAATATGGTGATTCTGCAAGTAGTCGAGGGCAGTGCAAGTTAAGAGGGCAAATTGAACGGTTCGACAAAGTTCATATCTGAGGAAGAAATTATATCTCATACAATGAAAGAAGTTGTAAGGAATACAATATTTAATATGTTTATTATTCATTTGTCTAATGTTATATTGTATGATTAAACAGTAAAGAAATACTTATTGATGCCTCAATAATGATATCACATATAATGAGTATTATTTGTAATCTCTTTGGCTATTATGATATGGTATGCTTAAGCCTTATAGAAATATATCATTGGTGTCCTCATTATATAATTATATTTGATATATATTCTCTTTAACATAGTATTGGATTTTTTCCTTATTTGTTTTCTGTTATACCAAATGACTTTGAGTTACGTTATTGAAACCATCTATCTAAATATCTTTAACAGAAGATCAATAGTATGCCATATTTTAGAAATGATACTACATATAATGAGTATTCTTTTTAATCCCTTTGGTTAATATATCGTGGTATGCTTAACCTTCAAAGAAATATCATTGGTGTCCTCATTATATAAATGTATTTGATAAGTATTTTCTTTAACATAGTATTTGGTTTTTTTCGTGATATACCATATGACTTTGAGTTATGATATTCGAACCATCTATCTAAATACCATCATCAGAAGCACAATGGTATACCATATTTAGATATGATACCACATATAATGAGTATTCTGATATATCATGTCTTTGAACAATGATATTCATAATATGTATAGTAATACATTCCCATAGGTAACAATGGTATATAACGGTAATTCAATTTATTAAAAAATTATATTAAAGAAATATAAAGCAATTTCAAAATATCAGAGTTAATAATAAAAATAATAACTAATTATATGAAAAATGTTGGATTTTCGGGATTAAAATAACAATTGTCTAAAGCGAATTTTAGGATTCTACGAAGTTTACAAAAACAATAAGATACAAGTGTGTACGCTCTTCACAGTTCTGTGGAATAAATCGCGAGAGACTTTGAACAATCAAACGTAGATTGTCTCTAAGAATAGTCCACACCAACGAGTGAACAAGCCCCTCCGTGAGTTTTACTATAACTCCTATAAAGATTGAACTTACGAAGAGATGGGAAGAAAATCCAACGAATTTCTTCTCCTCTTACTTTCGACAGGCCAGATAAAGAGATAAAGTTTTTGCCTTCACATTTTCTCTAAGAAGTGAAAACAATGAATGAGCAAATGATTTCATCCAAGTAGTGGCCTTTCTATAGGGGTTTGAGGCCCTTAAAAATAGGCTCCACAAGTGATGTGGCAGAAAAATCTACCACCCCCTTTTTAATCCTACACCCGCCCCTATGGGGTGAAATTCCTAATTGAGTCTAATAAACCATCATATTAGACGAAATAGAGTTACCTAATATATTTAATGGTCGACAATTAAAAGATATGTCTAACTTATAAAATGTAATAATTGGTTGTACAATCTAATTGCAACTAAACGTATTTATGAAATCTAACATCTCGTATTTTATTACTCAACGTCACTTGGGCGATTAGTTATAAAATTACTTATTAATCGATTACATTTGGCCTTGATCCACTCGTACACGATTTCCGATAATTCGAGCTATGGTAAGTTTTGTGTCATCAAACTCTTCTGTGTACTTATCTTGGATGTATGGAAGTGATGTGATCTCGATTACAATCTTGAGAGTTAATCTTGAGGCTAGAAATCTAAACTAGTTATATCGACATGCAGATTCCATCTTTGTGTACAAGATTTCGCCTGCTTGACACTTGTAGTATCTGAATTTCGAGTGCTTTTATAATCACTCTAGTTATAGAAAGCGTTTAGGCAAGTCGAAGTACATTACTCTACAATGTGAAATCAGTCGCTGAGGGCACAAAAATCTCCATTTAACATAAGTTCTATGAGAAACTTCTTAGGACTCAAATATAGAATCTTCTAAGTTTTCATGGCGCTCAATGTCCAGTATCAAGGTTAAAATCATTTTCGAGAGCCATGCATATGGTTGATTAGGTAAAATTCTCGCCGATCCGAAATGTGATGAGACAATCGGCCTAAAGTACTAATGATATGGCCTTGATTCGATAGTGAACACCGATCAAGGACCTTAATATCATCGTTTTCTAGGCTTTGATAGATAGGTTTCTTGTTTGAGTCCTTAAGTCCAAAGACCTCTCCAGAAAACTTTATATTGCAAGTGGAATAAATTTCATTACTCATAGTAATGATACATATATACATACACATTACATACATATGTGTTGATCATAGTTCAAAATAAATGATATATATATTGAATTTTTTAGAGAACTTCTGATTCAAACATTGTCTTCTGATCATTTTATGACATATAAAGCATGAAACCAGCCCAAGACTAACACCACTCCAAGCATGTTCTTAAAACCAATACCATACATGTCTTTATAAATGCTTTGCTTTGAGATCTTGGTTTGGTCGAGGATCTACTATATTATTATTAGTTTGGCGCCTTAAATATTATAAAATCTCACTTATTGATTATCTCCGTATAAGTTGATCTTCCCCGAGTACATGTGTTTGGATCGGTGATGCGATCTTGGTTCCTTTACAGCGAGCTACAATATTGCTCGATGTTATCATAATATAACTCATTTAGTCATTGATGCTAGGTCTTACTCGAGTTCACTTATGAATTTCTTGATCCGTGACGCTTCCTTTGCGGCTTACGAAGTTGCGTGTACTTTCGAGAAACACATTGTTGAGTCGGTATACTACATTTCGCACTCTTGCATCGAATCTTGCGCCGTCGTTCGAGGCGGAATACATAGCAGATTGAGATGGGCCTATGCGTCTCCCATCGGTTTGAAAACAACATCGGTGTAATCCTCATCAATAACTTTCATTATCCGCTACGTACATAAGAGACATATCTTTAGTCATTAAGTAAAATGCTTAAGTATGACCGCTTATTTGTGGTCTAATAAATTTCACCTGGACATGATTGGTAACGGCTTTTTACACTCAGACCATACAATACATTTGGACATGTACATAACATAACATACATGATGGATCCTATGGCTGATGCATAAGGAACTTACCTCTTTAAATGCTTTCTCTTGGCTCGTTTTATTGGGATGATCGGAGCAGTGAGGTAATGCGTGTCTCGTGGAGAGATTTACTTTTCTTGGAATTATCCATCTTAAATCTTTTCAATACTTTATCAATATAAGTATTTTGGCTCGATCAGTGTATACAGATAGATTTCTAAGGGTTTTTTCAAGAATGTACCGAAACTATACAAAAAAGTGCTTTCATGAGAGAAACACTTACATAGCCATGACTTGACAAATTGAGCATGAGTATGTTGTTTCCTATGATCGATATATCTCATCTACATACGGGGACTATAAATGCAATGTTGCTCCCATTAACAACAACGTATACACAAGAATCTTCTTTGTTCTTAATGAAACCAAACTCTTTGATTGACTCATTAAAATGAAGATTCCAACTTCTTGATGCTTGCTTAAGTCCATAAATGGATCTTTGTAGCTTGCATACCTTCTTAGGTCCCTTAGGACATGTAAAGCTTGGAGGTTGTGTCATGTACACGTCCTATTCTACATTTCTATTAAGAATTGCAGTCTTTACATTCATCTATCAGATCTCATAATCATAATAGGTAGCGATGGCTAAGATAATTCAAATGGATTAACTTCACAACTGGGGAGAAGGTTTCATCGTAATCAATTCCTAGAATTTGTTTGAAACATTTGGCTACAAGTCTAGTCTCATAAACACGGACATTTCCATATTTATCCAGTTTGCGTTTAAATACCCATTTTCATATTTCCAATAGGTCTAGCACCCGGTTAGATCCGTATCAGCTGTTGGGGTTTCGGGATTAAAAATAACAATTATGAATAAGCCGAAACGGAATTTCTACGAATAATATAAAAATAATAATATCTGATGTATACCTTTCTTTGGAATTTGCTGCGGAATATATACGAGGAGACTACGAGACAATCAGCGAGGAGATTGTCTTTATGATAAGTGCAGTTAACATGAGGCAGATCCCTCGTGAGCTTTACTAGAGCTCTTTAAATATTAAACTGAGAAAGAGATCGGGCAAAAATTCCAACGGAAATTCTCTGCCTAATACTCGACCAAGGAAGAGGGGGAGAAAGAGTTTTTCCTTTTCAAGCTTTTTCCTGAAAGAACAAAAAAAAATGAGTAATTGAAATCTCAACCTTAAGCCCCTTATATAGGCTTCTCAAGCTTTAAAAATAAGGAACCTTAAGGAGGTGGAAGAACATTCTAGAAACCCTAACCCTACCCTAGAAATTATTAGGCAAAGAGAAGGTTCTAGAACCCCACTCACATCTCTCGGATTCCTTGCTTGGCTGGGGGTGAGATTCCTGCTTGGGAATCTTGCCCGTCGTTTTCATAGGTTTCATTTTAAACACCGGAAGTTATAATTAAATTATGGTTCGATTTCGTTGTTATGTGTGACCTCTTAGGCTCGATCGACAATAGCAATATATTAATTATGTTAACCGAACATCATATTAATATATAGATTATGAGCGGACTCTAGTAAGCCATCATAACCCCTAATGTCAATCGAGTTACCTAATATATTAATTGTCCAACAATTAACATATATCCGAACTTATAACTTTAAATGTAATAATCGGTTGTACAATCTAATTGTTCAACGGACATATATTTTATGAGATATAACATCGTATTTCCAAAGTATTTTGGTACGTTGAATGCTTTCAGTTTATTGGTTATAAGCCATTTATCTGCATCTTTCTCTTTCATGGCTTCTTCATATGAAGAAGGCTCACCACTTTCAATTAAGAAAGATTCTGCATACCATCTATCGGGTTCTTGAGGAGTTATCCAATCTCACGGCGTAGTGTGACTCTTGGTGGTACCATCGCGATTTTAGGTGGATCAAGTTGAACTTCCTCTTCATTAGAGGCACCTCTTGAGGTGAGTCAGTCACGTTCTCAATGTTGACTTCCTCACTATCTTGAACAATTCAAGATTCTCAGTTTTTCTATATCTCTTGGCTAAGTATTCATACCGAGAAAATGTCATGCAAATGCAATGAAGATCTTAT
Organism: Lithospermum erythrorhizon; assembly: GCA_019722365.1. Classification (NCBI taxonomy): domain Eukaryota; kingdom Viridiplantae; phylum Streptophyta; class Magnoliopsida; order Boraginales; family Boraginaceae; genus Lithospermum; species Lithospermum erythrorhizon. The sequence continues at coordinate 83,448 of JADFUC010001987.1, forward strand.
TTTCATGCTTGAGGTAGAAATAATACCATGTGGTTTCTTTCGGATAACCAATGAAATAACATTTCTCAGATTTGCGCCCAAGCTTGTCCTTATTCAATTTCTTGACATAGGCTTGACTACCCCAAATCATCATGTGAACCATCTTGGGATGGTTCCCAAACCACATCTCATGTGTGTTGATCCACGGATCTTCAGACTCTACGTTTCGAAGATAACAAATTACCTCTTTGATACTAACATCTTTTGATATCTTTAGTAGTGCGATCGAAGTAGATCGTGGAGCTCAATCTTATATCAAAGGACCAAAGACCGCGCTTGAAGATTTGAAGACTTTTTTGTTGTGTAGGCCTCATGTAAGAAATCTGTATACTAAACTTATTTTTATGTTATCAATTAAGAATGAAAGTTTTAATATGAATTGAATATTTAAAATGTTTTGAAAAAAATGTGTGTTGAACTTGATTAGAACTTGAATTAAGCTTGAATTAGACCTAATATGACTGTGTGGCATAACGGGTTGAATTCACACTTAATTAAAGGTCAAAATTAGGTTTAAAACACATTTTTTCGTCGCGAAAGAATCCCGTGGTCAAGACTAAGATTAGGAGCGAGGTAGTCGAGTCCCACTTGGCTCTCTTGAGGCAGTGGGGACATGGTTGAGACACCTTGCTCGACGCACGGTTTGAGTCTCGATGCGAAATGTAACGCTGCGAGCTTATAGATGGGCTCTGCAGGAATAGCAGGGGAGGTGAGATATAGAGTTTATTATATCCAATCCAAGGTAAGGAGATAATTGTCTTTAGTCATCTCTTAGAGTTGTAGGCGTTGTGGTGAGTGTGTTGTTGGGTTGGGGAATAATTGGTCTTGTAATCTTATTACAGGAATAGTGTGGAGTTGTGATTACATTCATGCAGGCGTAGTGATACACACATCGAGAACTAAATTAGCTGAGTACGTAATTGTATTCCTCCGATTATAGTAAAGATTTTGTAGCTTGGAGCCCATGGAATAATCCTAACAAGTTGTTAGGGAGACGCGTAAAAATGTGTTGCACTTTCAAAGTTCTTTTCACTTAATTCTTGTCTTGATAGCTTCCGTTATAACAATATATATATATATATATATATATATATATATATATATATATATATATATATATATATAAATTAATAATTATAATTGAATGAGTATTATTGATGAGATATCAGCCTATATATCTGATACGGCTAACAATAGACAAATCCTACGGAGACTGGCAATCTGATTAATATGGCACTATTTTTCTATACACTAATACACCCCTACTGATCGGCGCGAGGAGACTGACAGCTGAGGCACTTGGCATCGATTAAATAATAATATATTTGGAAGGCACTTTGGTGAAGATAATCGGCGATTTGATATCGAGAGGAAGGAACATGAAGAACCGGACATGACCACGGTACTTTTTCCCGAAACACGATATATGTCGGCTTCGGCGTGCTTGGTTAGATTGATCTTGAACAGTTTTCGAGAGATAGATAACACTTACATTGTCCTTGTCTGGCAATAGTGAAAGCTTTTAGTCGAGAGGATGATGAAGTTCTAGCAGTAAATTCCATAACAACATGCTTAAAGCTATACAACATTCGCAACACCACGATATTACGCTTTCTGCTTTCGGGCCAAGAAATAACCGGGGAGCTTTCGGCCACGTTGCCGAGATTCTATAAAAAGCCGTCTCGTTGCCACCTTTTTAAACGAGAACTTTTGCCGCAGTGCGAGGCTATATTTTCATATTTTTCAAAAGCAAAAAGACATTCTTAATCTCTCTTAAAACTTGATAGCTTAGAGATTTCATAGCTTGGTTGTCTTGTCGTTTTACTATTATATTAATTAGATTTGAAATGCGTGGGTAGTGATTTGGGTTCTTAATCGGGAAGATTAAGAGATCAAAATCCTAAAAGCGGGGCTTTGGATTTCTAAGCATAGGGTTGCTAGAAGGAGATTCGCCCCATATTTTGTGGAGTTCTTTGCGTGTATGAACTAGGAGTTTTCTCGTATTCGCGAGTGGTGATTATTACCGAAATCCCGAGGTTGGAAAGCCGACGGTCGAGCACTTAGGGAAACCGAAGCTCGTTAAAATCGCTGAGTCATTTCTTTCCATTGCTATTTCATTTTATTTAGTGTATCTTGACTTTATTGGTGTTTTTTGATTTGCCGCATTTTACATTATAATTGTTTGTCATTTTATTATTCTTATTTATGAGGGGTAATTTAATTAATTTAAAATTAGATTGCTAAAATTTGTAATTCAATCTTAAAACCTGAAAAATAAAAAAGATAGTATAATTCTTATTTGCCCCCCTCTAAGAATAGTATTCTGCTTAACAATTGGTATCAGAACCCGTATTCTATAATTTGTGCTTAATATCACATAGAAAAAGGTCATGGGAAGCATGGGGAAATATGATGCACGTTTTTGTGGTGGCGAGAGGATGTCTGGTTACAGGCCTCTGCTTACTTGATGGTACCCCCAACTCTCACGGTGCTGGAGCAATCGTATGAAATTTCAGCCAATGCGGTATCGATTCACGTTCTTTGGAGGATGTCGTCGATGGACGCGATTCCGATGAATATTAGGATGCTGAGCCGGTCTGTGACCACGTAAATGAGTGATGCTAAAGAAGAAAGCCTTTCGAAATTTGGTCTTTACTACTATTGAAATTACCCGATCACGGATGTTGATAAGACAAATCTCAGTGAGCTCCAACAAGACGAATTGAAGAAGATTGTGTTGAATGCTAAGGTAAGTAAAATCATGATCTTATGTGTAGGGAAGAGTATGGGAGAATCAAGAGTTGTAAGACTGCTAAGGAGATTTGGGATTTGTTGGAGACGGCTCATGTTGGAACAAATCAGGTGAAGCAGACCAAGGTTCGTCTCTTGACCAAAGAATATCAGAAGTTTGAGATGAAAGAGGGAGAATCCATTTCTGACATGCATCAGAGGTTCAATGAGATACTCAACAACCTGGAGGCTCTCGGTAAAATATTTTCTAGAGAAGAGATTAATGGAAAGATATTTGAACCCTATTTGAGGACTATGAGGAAAATTTATGCTATCCCATTGAGGCCAAGGACATGTGAACTCTTCCATTAGTACAGGAGCTCGTTAGATTAGGTGAAGGTAGAAGAATAGGTAATTACTTATAAAAAGGTGAGAAGGAAGAACAAGAAATCTCTGGCTCTTGTTGTTGCCAAGGCTGAAAAATTGATGGAGATGGATGAAAGTGACGATGATCTGGATAGTCGGCTAGGTTGACCAAGAATTTCAAGAAGATTGCGAGAATACGAGCCAAAAAGAAAGAGAGTATAAAATCAACGGTCCTAGAAATGAGAATCATGAAGAAAGGGGCAAATCAAGAGTATGGAAGCTACAAGAATGATCAACCAAAGTGTTTTGAATGTAACAAGCTTTGGTCATATCAAGAGTAAGGCTATCCTCATTGAAGAAGAAGTCGAACCTAAGAAAGCCATGAAAGGCACTTGGGATGATATGAAATTGTGATAAAGCTGAACTTAGCCCACGTGTTGAGGGAGGTAGTTAATACCGTCCGCTTTAATTACCAAATAACTCCATCGAGGTACATTTTAACTCGACTCTACGGTTTCTAGTTTTTTTTGATTATAATAATATTGATATTGATACGAATGTGATGATCATAAAATATCATATGGTAAATTGAGTAAAATAAATGAGCATATGCTGAAGATATAGACATAATTTCTAAATATAAGGAGGTAGCTTTCGTAAAAAACTTGACCTTGTGACCACTTCGAATCTACGGAATTGAAAATGACATCACTGTTTTAAAACTTGAAGTTGATCTTAATAAGAGTGTCGATCTTGAGAAACTTGAACTTAAGAAAAGTTTAGAAAAGGCTAGTAAGGAGAATCTCGAATTAAAGAACAAGTTGAATACCTATGAGTTGCGAACTAATAAACTTGATGAGATCTTAGAGACTCAAAGTAAAAACATGAATAAAAGAGGTTTAGAATATGTAGGTGACAATTCGTGTCATACAAACCTTGCTTCTACTTTCTCCATTAAAGGTTGTTAAGAGCTAATTCTTCCAATGCTTCTAAACTAGCCTGCGTCGCCGTTATGTAGGAAGGTAAACCTCGTTTTTAGCACATAACTGTGGGAAAAAGGTAATCATAATGTCCTCGCGTTCTCATATTCGTAAATTGGTCGATCTTGGAACTCCAGTACCATGGAAGCTTGACCAAAATGGATTGTTCGAAGAACTATCTTGAAAAGTAACCCTCAAGGACCCAAGTTTATCTGGGTACCAAATGTGAGAACTTGATTTTTTGCAGGTTAGCCACTCTTCATCAAAATGAAGAATGTAGCCATTGGATGAATTGATAAGAGTGAATTTTGCTTTCGAGGCACATGATAGTGATGCTTCTTTGTTTTAAAATTGGAAATAAAGTAAGTGGATCTAGTAAGTTTGCAAACAATGCCAGATCTACAAGGTTTTGGAGCCAAAGGTGGTGTTGGTAAAGATAAATTGTTTTTAAAACTAAAGATCGTTATGTTGATGGTGTTAAAATTTAATTTCTGTAAGTGTGAGTCAATTATGCGATAAATGATTATGATGTGTCTTTTTCTAAAAATAAGTGTGTGTTGTCTGCCATGAATTTATCTCCTTTAGTGTAGCAGTAGAGTCGGTATGCCGGGGAGGATCGTCGTTAACACGAATCACAGGAGTCACCGATGGATGGATGTGACCTCAAAGACTTCAATTCATAATAATAATAATAATGTACTTGATCCGTGGGGAGTGAACCCTTGCGTAAAGCCACATAAATCGAACAAATAATCATACGCCCAAAGCTTTGAATAATACAACGAAAATACTCCCCCAAACCAATTAATCTCGTAAGTCACAAAGACGACATTTATATCAACCTCAGAAAACGTATATATATATATATATATATATATATATATATATATATATATATATATATATATATATATATATATATATATAATGTGATCAAATCTGTGACACCTCCGACAAATACAGATGAGGATCGAGGAAGAAGAAGGCTACTTTGAGGATATCTAACCGCTTGAACTGTACCTAAGATGATAATCGAACCATAAACGCGAGAGGTGATGCCACACGAACGTCTCCTTTAACTACAAAAATTCTAGGGGGTCCCCAAATAAAGGGATGAGCTGAAAGCTCAATGAATATCCATATAACAAAACACTAATAACATATATATGCACATGTAAACATATAGTCTCAACAATGTAATAGAATCCATCTTTCAAATAATTAATAATACCTGCTAACATAATCATATCCAAATAATCAATGAATAAACTATAGTACACCGGTCAATAACGTCCGTTATGTCATAGTACTTGATAACTAACTACCTTTCAGGCCCCTTGAAATTCTTTCCTTCCCGTAGGAGAAAATAAAAGCAGCGTCGCTCCTTGCTTCTACTCCGGCCAAGCGAGGGGCAAAATATATTACTCGTTCATTTCTCTGAAACAAGCGAGATATAAAATGGTTACCGGTTCTTACACTCCGGTAACGGGAACAAGCTGAACACGGAGAGTACCCGAGTTAAGCGGACTAGAGTTCAACAAACAAATCACGCTGACCGTAATCCATTAAATGCATGCTCCTTGTCGGATATCACAGCGGGTCATATAACGATCACACCGGCGTCGCTTGATGCCGATATCGCGTATCACGCATATATAACTCGTTTAGTAAAAACTATACAAGCTTTACATATACACATGAAGGTTATGTAAGTATTATAAATACTCGCCTCGAACACGACAAATATTCCCAACTTTTACTTGCAGACCAACTACTGGAAATGCTCCGCTTTTTTAAAGGAGCAACATAATTGTAACGAAACCACTTCCCAATCGGCCTTGAGTTAAGATGTGCGACACATACGCGAGTGCAACCGATTTATCTGATACTTGAGAATATGACACAACGACATTAACAAAAGGCATGCATTAATTGTTCAATGACATATTCAATAAAACAACGAACAACGAGAATACAAATCCACCTTAATAATGACTCGAGGATACACAAAATCCAAATCTGACATAGGAAAGTACTTAATGACCCGGACCCTTATTGAAATACAATACAGTCTAGAAATATACAAATCGATAACAAAGGAAATGAGCGTGAGGACTTCTGTGCCGCGCACGCCTCATCTACATGATCTTCCTTTGTGACTCTCTTTATCTGGACCACTTGACCACTTGACGATCGCTCCACAGAGACACAGGCATAAGCATGGCCCATAGAGAATAGGGAGTCGGTATTAAGTTGGTGAATACAAATACCCGCAGACTTGATCCCCGTAGCGGCGTATATCCGTACTTGTATTTATAACATATCTTTATTATACATTAACAGTACCGATGAATAGCGTCATGATCATACTTGAGAACCCTTTATACGATGTTACATGTCTTATCTGTGAGCTTATAACCATAAATAACATGTCATTTAAAGAGCTGTCAAACACACAAAGAAAATTAAGGAGAGTCATCAAATGAGGAATCCTTCAACACGGCCAGTAAGCAGATGAGGAATCACTCCATGCTTGTAACCAACAAATAAAGGAATCACTTTCAACTTAAATAATACACATATGAGAATCCACCTCCCGAATAATACACATATGAGAATCTGCCTCGAATAAATCAGATAGGAGTCTCACTCAATCTCTACTCCCGACATTTCGCCCGCCGATGTACATATGCTGAGCCTCCCGAATCAAATTGCCAGCCTTGATATACACGCCCTTTTGAGCACTCCCAGAGTCAGGGAGTCGCATTCCTTGAATAACATGGCTTGATGAAAAGCAGCATTCTGTAATCCCGCGCGACAACGACCTGCCTTTGTGGCCCAAGTACACTTGCCAGCAGCGTGAAAATCTCGTAACATGAATCATATTATGACTATCCCGTAATATAAATCATACACTAATATCTCATGACATGAATCATAATCTCGGTGTCTCGTAATATAACTGTAAATCTCAATTATTTAAATTATGAATCATAAATCGAGAATTCACACATAATATATCGATCATGTCGCCTGATACACATATCGAAATAGTCCAGTAGCATACAAAATATAACATAATATATATAAAGGGTTCTACGTCGTGAGATTTGTACTCACCTCGAGCCCAGCGATATCTTAGCTTTTGGCGATCCTCGTCTTGGAGTCGATTTCGAATCTATTCAAAGAATTATACATTCTGGCCGTTCCGTGGAATAACCTGCTTATTTTCTCTCTATAAACCCCAGTATTATACAGCATTGCGTTTCAAATTAACTTTTAGTAATAAATCACTGTCAGAAATTGATACGCTTAAAGTTAATATTAGAATTAATTATTTATTACCCCAATGATAGCAACTTGCGTCGTTCTAATCAGTCAACCGTGATTGGCCATTAATTAATAATTAAATTACAACCTCGATTCGAACACTAAATACTTATCTGAACTTTTCCCCAAACTTTCTCGATCAGTCTCTGTCATCCGGCGTCGAGCCAATAATTCTATTCCCAAAATAACTATAATACTTTCGTATTCTGATTAGAGTTGATTTAAAGAAAAAGTCAAACAAAAATTCAACCACCGAGCTTTTGACTTCCCAGCTTGATAATCACTCAAAATCACCTCCCAATCACAAGCTAAACTTGAATAACATTTACATACCATAATAAAGTCAAGATCTAAAAGTCAGCAACGACTCAATTTTATAAAAATTATTTCGAGCGCTTAAATGATGAGATTTGAAGATTAAAAGCTTACCTATGATAATACCGAAGATGAAACCAATTTGAGGGTTGGATCCAACAAGTTTCACCAAGAAAATGAAGAAAAAATCAAGCTTGGGGTGTGCCATGGGGTTCGGCCATCTTGGAAGGAAGAAGAGGGATTTTTTTTTTTTTTTTTATTTAGAAGATGAAATGAGTTAGTGGTGGTAGGTAGGATACTTATGTGGAGTTTAGGTATCGTTTGGTTCGCAAATTTCGCTTCTCTTCTCGGTTTAACAATAATTAGAACCGCGAAGTCAAATTAAATTTCTATTCTCAAAATATATTGCTCGTTCAACCCGTATTATCGTTATTCGATTCAAATTTTAACTTTAACCATGGCAGCTCAACCGAACTAAAATCATATTAAAAAAAAATGCTTATCTGAAAGCGGGTTATTTCGGTCTCCTTTAATAAAAATTTAGGTCCTCGAAATTTACTTAAAGACTCGATTTTCTTTGCTCGTCCCGACTTGCGCTTTTCAGTAATAACAACGTACCCGAATATTATGACGTCTTAATACTTTAATCGCGTGCTCCCAGCATAGTCATTGACACAAATTCACCTTGTAAATACATTCCTGACATATCCACGAATATTAACTACTTTGTGGATATTATCTGAAGCTAATAAATACTCATGTCATGTATCGTACATCACGACCTACGATATCGTCCTCTGCATATCTGCATGTACACCAATGACCGTCGACTCAAAGCATCATGTTTATCGATCTCGTAAATCAACCGTCAATAATACCACTCAAAATCAATATCCGTATCCACCGATATCGATGCGTATCACCTTTCGCCAATTAGGTAATAAATCGTATCACTTTCGTTATTATTTATCGATTCACTAATGTGCAAGTAAATTCTCTTATCAAAACCACAAATCAAATTGTTTTATTCTTGATTATCTTGGCGTCCATTATACAATAAATACACGAGGTTTCCAGTAATCAACTAGCATTATGTCATGCGATAACCAGCGTTTAAGTAATAACCAGCGTATATGCCTTTTTTAAAACACGGCTCCCGACCGTAATATAATTAAATATCCACCTTAACAAATACTGCGCATATTAGATACACTTGAGGCATGTATATGTCAGCATCATGGCTGTCAATCACGATGCTCCTTGCATCTGGCTTACATGCTCACGTTCGTTTACCATTCTCGCTTCCATCGTGATTTGATCATCGTATGAATTAAATATCATTGTTTTTCCCTTTACTGTCATTTTATTTATATACGACATCATATGCATTACCATGCTTTATCTTAACTTAGCCAAAACTACTCATTATGCAATTTGCCCATGCTTTATATACACTGGCTCAGCTGTTAACATGGCCTATATTTCGATTATTCTTCTGATTTATTAACATCGAAACTTCTGGCATGATAATTCCAACGACTGCGTATATATATCATCCAAGTACTCTGATAACTCGGCCGATTATTAGCGCAGCACCTTGATAACCGCTTGGTAAATCCCTCTTCCAGCATCGTACTTCACAGATCTGCTCGTTTTTAACTTCCCGACTTGCGTATATTATAGAGATTCGCTGATATTTACTTCTTCATCATTGAACATACCTCGCTTGACATTCTCAATTGTAGTTATATCGAGTTTCATTCTTCACTTGAGATTCTTACAATCGCCGTCGAGTTACCTTTTTCACTCCTAAAATGCATTTTAATGATATTAGAATTCAACATTTCTTAATGACTTCCGATGGTGCCATCCCGACAACAGCTTGGAAGTTGTTGTAATAACCCGCTACGTTGAAAAAAAAAAAAATTTTAAATTTTCGGTCGTGTGGGACCGTTGATAGTATAAATAATTTACGATGATAATATTGTTAAATTAAATTTTTTAGCGAATTACATTTATAATTTAGTAGTTTTTTGCTATGGAAAAATTTTATGCTTTGGAATCGAGGTTAGATTTGAGATTTAAGTACGATAAGCGGAGAAGTGCTTGGCCAGAGCGAGACTGGAGTGTTAAATATCTATCCGTACTATCTTCGCGTAAATCACTTAGGCATTAAATGCTTCTTTAAATGGTAGAGACCGAGATTCGCCCCCTCACTTGAAAATTCTTCTTTCCATTTCTCTTGGTTTGTCGGCTTGAGCTTCAAAGATCGTTTGTAGAATATGGATTATAAAAGATCTTCTCTTCGGTTGGGTATGAAAGTTCGAGTCTTTTAAGATATTTCTTGGGTTTTGACATAGTTGACTTTTGATTGACTTTTTCCATAATTCAATTTTTATGATGAATCTTGAATTTAAGTTGTAAGGTTCATGATGTATATAAAGTGATGAATTCATGATTTAAGTCGTTTGAGGATGTTATGAATTAGAGTTGACTTTTCTAAGGTTTGGTTGACTTTTGGGGTGATATTTTTATAAGACTTTAAATGTGTAGGGAGTTTAATTGGGACTTATTGGCAGTTGTTGTGGCGTGTTAAATTAGTTATTTAAAATTGATTAAAGGGAGTTAGGTTGAAAAATTAATTCCGTGTTGAGTTGTATTAATATTTTGAATTATAGGTTGTTAATTAGGAACTGTGATTAACTAGAAGAGCATAAGTTGATTTGTAATGATAAATTAATAAGATGGAATTTTAGCGAGGGGATCGATTTGGTTGTGTCCGATGGGATATAATTAGAATAGTTTACCATTAGACGTTTAGAAATCACATTCAGTGGGGAGTTGGTAATGTTTGATACAGAAACGTAATTTTTTGGTATTAGTTCACAGTATACTTTACAGGTGTTGTTAGGCCTTGACGGCGGGAAGGGGGCATGCGTTCGTTATAGCGTTCTTCGTGAGAACTTTTGTGATAACTAGTAGAGGCCAGTACTTATCTCACGAGGTGTTACCTTGCGTACTTACTTTAAATTGTGTGTGAGCGTATTATTGTAGTACGTTATGTGAGAATGATGTACATGTCATTGTGTTATGATTGCGTGAGAATGATATACATGTAATTATTGTATGATTGTAATACATGATTCATTTGTGTGAGCAATGATATGATTATGTGATTATGATACGTAGCGTTGAGATTGCTTAAAGTGTAAGTAATAGCTTGAACTTGACTTATATTTACATTTACGTGACGCTAGCCGACGCTGACTGTATTCTACGCTTGTCGGCAAACATGTATTTACGTGACTTTTGTCGGCGATTGTGTTTGACTTACGATTGTGAGATGTTTTAGGCTGTGTGCTTGAATATTGTTTGGGAGTAAGTAGATGGTTATTGAGAGAGGTGATATTTAGAGATTATGTATATCTTGAGGTGACTTGAGTAGAGGATATGACCACAGAATTAGGATGAATTTATGATTTAGAGTGGCTTTCTTTAAGAGCGTTATTTCATAAACTTTACTCGTCGGTATAAGAGTATTTGTTTATCGGCTTTACTCGTTGGTATAAAATTGTTTATCGACTTTATCTGTCGGTATAAGAGCTGGGTATTAATATCGGCTTTATACGTCGGTATAAGGCGTTGTGTATCGCTTTATCGTGGTATAAGGCGTTGTGTATCGACTTTTACTCGTCGGTATAAGAGCGTTGTTTATCGACTTTATACTTGATATAAGGCGTTGGTTATCGACTTTTATGCTTCGGTATAAGAGCGTTGTAGATCGATAGGTTGAGAACATGTGCATCGGGGATTAGAATCGGATGGTATCTAGTTGATGAGTGATTGATGGTAGAGTATAGTTTTGTTGGAGTCTGCATTATTTGTAATTTCATATTAATGGTTTGGTGTGATTTTATTTAGTGAATTGTATTCATTATTGAGACCTATATTCTATGTTATGCCATGTGATGTATGAGAATTTTTCTTTGAAAGTATAATATGGCACGGCTAGGTAGTCGAGTTATATACATATATATATATATGCGTATTTGACTCACATGTTAATTTGTTGTGTGGGTAAGCGTATGGTTTAGTTCCCACTAAGGCAGCGGCTTACACCCCGCACCGTTTTTAGGCGGCGTTTCATTTTGTGCCGGGTTGACGGAGGCGCTAGTTGAGCCGGAAGGCATTGGAGAGTTGTTCAGTGGTAGGTGCGCGTCGGGTGCTTGAGGATCCTCGCGGTCGATTTTGATGTGTTGTCAAATGTTTTGATTGTTGTACTTTATTTTCAAACTTTAGCCTTAGCGTGATTTGTCATTTTGTATTGATGCAGTGCCTATAACTTTTGTAGCCCCTTAGCAATACGTAACGCTTCA
>JADFUC010001154.1:0-22618 GCA_019722365.1 Lithospermum erythrorhizon
ATCAAGTGTACTTCGTTCAGTTACGTATTGCTGTAACAACATTAAAATCACTCCCTCGTACCCTGGGCTGTTACATGCATACACCAACTGAAATGACTATTTTTGCCCTCCCTATTTGCAAGTGTAATAGTTAAGTTTAAATTAAAGGAAACAAGTATGCGTTCCATAAATAAAACAATATTTGGGTGCGTGTATAGTGTTTCCCTCGTTCCCCCTTTCTACCGATTTTGAATTTTAAACAAAACAAATCATTAAAAAATAAAACCCATTTTTTATTTATTTATTTTTTATATTTTTTTTTAACAAATCAACAATTAACAAAGATTAAAATGTGATAACATAATTTGAAGAGAATCCTACAAATAGAACACTAAATTTAATAAACTTTAAACTACTATGTAAGGCATAGTTAACAATGCTGAATACACAAGTTGTCGATTTAGTCATCCTCCGTAGCCTTTGAAGAACCAGCCTTCTTAGGAAGCAAGAGGTTGTGGATGTTGGGCATTACTCCACCATTGGCAATGGTCACGTCTCCGAGGAGCTTGCTTAATTCCTCATCGTTCCGTACAGCAAGCTGGATGTGTCGAGGGAGACAATTCGAGTCTTCGCATTTGTCTAAGCTGCGTTTTCCTGCTAACTCGAGAACCTCAGCAGCAAGATACTCAAGAACAGCAGCTAGGTAGACAGGAGCACCAGCGCCCACACGCTCCGCATACTTCCCCGCCTTGAGGAACCTCGCTATACGCCCCACCGGGAATTGAAGCCCCGCTTTCGAGCTTCGTGATTGCGCCTTCTTGGCCGTTCCTGATCCCAACGTCTTCCCTCTTCAGCCATTTATTATGCCTGCCTTATGGTTTTACATTGTGTATAATTGGATGTGTGTTTGTGTGTGGGAATTTCGGTGGAGATATACAAAACCCATATTTTTAGTTACCACTTTCAATCTAACTAACTATTGGAAATTATTATTGCTTTTTTGTTGGTCAGGAACAATGGCAGGAAATCAAAAGAGAAAGAGGTGGAGACCATTAAGAACCAAAAATTCAAGATACAGGCACATGTGTAAACCAAATTCAATTCTGAAATGCTCAATCCCTGATGACTCGAAGCATAACAAAAGGGATAAGAAAGAAAAAAATAGTTGTTGTGGACTACATGCTTCGGATCACGATTGCACATATGCAAATGGCCGAGATTCCAGAGTTCGTCAAGTTTGTGGCGAAATAATTTGGAACCAGAGAAAGTGAAATTCGACTAAGCAATTTTGAAGCATTACCAATCAACCTAGAAGACATCGAATGAGTATAGTATTGTCTACCTACAAAGGGAGATTAAGTTCAGGGGAAGTCAAGAGGCGATGATGAGAGAGTCAGGACACTAATGAAGAGAGAATGATGATGAAGAGATGAAGTCAAATGACGAAAGAGATGATGGAAGGCAGGAACAATCAAGATAGTGATTAAAAAGATAGGCTGCCAATGAAGAGTGCTTGATGATTGTTATGAACAACTTGTGAAAATAAAGGCAAATGAAAGAAGAAATCGAGGAAGGCAGCCAACCAAGCAAAAAAGAGTGAATGATTGTACCATCGACGTCCAGAAAAGCGAACACATTTAAGAGTGAACAATCTGATATAGCGTGACAAAGATATGCTAGAGAAACCTTTTTCTATTCACTCTATCAATATTATGAAAAGTTTAAAAATATTATGAACTAATCACTTCTAGTACATGAGCAAAACAATGAACTTTTAATGAAAATCGATGAGTTCTCTCCCGGCTGGATCCAACACATTCCCGAAACAAATGTAATAAGTCGCGACAACGGTTGTGGTCCTGATTTTTCTTGTCAAAATCCAATCATCTAATGTAAAAACAAACAATTAAGTGACTATATCATATAAATAATTTTTTTATTATAGCCATATGAAGCCGGTGAAATTTATTAAAAATTTAATTAAAATAATTAAGATGACTTAATCAAGAGTAATTAAAATCGAACCACTAAAAAATGACACGTGGCTAGGGTTACCAAGTTGAGCCACTAAATTTAATGTGAAACCACCGTGAACAGGGTTTTCGGAAAATTGCCCCGGGTAATAGTTAGAGTAAATTTAGTGTTCGAGGGGCTAAAATAGCTAATTTTATCACATTAAAATCCCATTATTGCCTCAAATTGAGGTTACACACGAAGTTTTGGGGTTGAAATGGAGACTCCAGGAAGTTATGGGGATTAAAATAAATAATCAAAAGGTCCGGGGTCAATACGAAAATATGTTTGTCCTAGAAAAAGAATCCTAAACTTCTTTTCATAAAAAAGAAACGCCTATTTTAATTACTTGGCAACCAAGTAATTCTCTAATACTACTACGGAGAGTTCGAGATAAATGTATAATTTCAACGATTAAGATCATGATGCACGAAATTAAACCGATCAATCGAGAAGTATTCGAGGCCGGAGGCCTATATAAACCCCCATACATTTTTCATAAATATCATCGACTTAATTACGCATCGAGAAAATACGCAAAAAACATTTGAGGAAAATATAGAGGACACCTTTAAAATTTTTCTAAGTTAAATGCTAAGCTGGCCAGGTAGAAACACACGACTTTTGGTGGTTGGAAAACACATCAAGCAGCAAAAGGTGCCTAAAATCAAGATGCTGCACAAATCACATTAATTCTTCAAGTAAACAAAATCTAATGAGAATCGACACAAATTTCTCAAGAAGGCTTGAATATTCGAGGAAATAAGCTAAATAGCACATGATTATTCATAAATCTTGCATGAGAACACACGAGAAACCTCATGTTTGATTCATCAAGTTCGGATATAAAAAATACACTAAATATTTAGTCATAATAAGCTGAGTCGAGGCGGGGAAACCATATTTCTTAAGGCCTGTCGTCGATCAGTGTAAATCCCGATAAGGTTGGGATAACCAACGCCATGCGATCATCATTTCTGACGACAAGGCTGCTAAGGCATTTATAGTACAACCTAGAAGCGTACATTACTTCACGGCTTAAATCAAATCCAAGTCAAAGTCAAGCTAAAGGCGTACATTCTTAACACATCTCGAATCAGTGAGGTCATATCTCGCTTTCAAAGTCATATAGCGACAAAATTTCCTTTCTGGCCCGCAATGCAAGCGTACATTGCTTCCTTGCTTTGCTTGCCATCGCTCCATAACTTGAAGGGGTTAGTTCATCCCAAATTAAATCCTACTCGAAGACAAAATGTAATGCTCGAGTGCAAAGTCATCAAAAGACAAGTAAGCATGACTCTTAAGTAAAAGCAGGTTATATCGCTCGAGTCCCGCGTAATTGAAGTAATAAATCAAGTCCACATTCACGCTACACTTATGAAAGTCCATCGGTCTCGCATAGCCTATAGATCGAGTCGAGGGCCAAGATCAGATCCGATATACCCAAACACGGGGAATACGCTACTAAAAGAGGCTGCTCCGGCTCGGACCGTATACGTGTCGAGACCATTCTCAAGTGCGACACATATCCATTTCATGAGGCTTATCCAAATCCCAAACAAATCCAAAGCCAAGTCAAGCTCGAATCAATGGGCTCATGCCCGGCTCTATCGAGACCAAATCAAGTCAAGCGAGCTAGGCGGCTCCTGGTCGTCGGCCAGGGCGGCTTACGGATCTATAGTTTGGACGATCGATCTCTTTGATTTGATAAAACCTGCTGCTGAAGAATTTTTTTTCCCTCTGATAGGTTTTATTTTGTACTAAGATAAATAATGAAGATTCTTCTTAGCATTCTGATGCAATGGCCTTGGAAGTAGGACTATCAGCTACTCTTGCCGTCCTTGTTGACAACCGAGATGTTTTCAAAGGGACTATCTCAACTATTCTCCATGTATCAAAGGATACTATAAGGAGAAGGGTCCTGATAAAGGCCGATGCATCCGAATACGAGACCCGATCGGGGGCGTTCTCATTTGACCTTCTTTGAAGTCTCTTGGAAAAGCTGACATATTGCCGGGGAGCTCTAGAAGCAAAAAAAGTCACAATAAGAGAAGCAGCTAGGCGCATAGCACCATCTGATGAAACTTCTCAACATATATCTGAGGACTCCAATGAAAAGGTGTCGAGGAAGGCGGAAGCAAGCTGAGTTCTACGCCAAAATACACCTACTAAGGATCAAGACCAAATCAGTCGAAGCCCAGGACATCCTACTTAAATCGTCAACAAACGCTTAAGGATTTATAGTTTGGACACTCGATTCTCTTCAATTTGATAAGAAACGTACCTTGAGCAATTTTCTCTACAGAGTGGGTTTTTATTTTGTACCCCTAAGATAAATAATAGAAATTCTTCTTTGCATTACAATGTGAAATAATATCTTTTCATATTTAATTTCATATACAAATCTTATATCATATATGTTTCTTTATTAGTATTTGGCTAGTAATAATGTCATTGTAGTTTTTATATGACCAGAATAAATTTTAGCTTAATTCCTTATGTACCATTTTGTCAAAGACTAATACTCCCTCCTTTCCACAAAAAGTGTCTACGTTCACTTTTTATTTTATTTTTGGAAGCTTCTCTCATTTAACAAATATATATATATATATTAGGAAATATTTCAATTCTAGCTAATATTAAATATATTATCTCTTAAATTTTTGAAAAAGATTCAAAACTAAACAATTATTGGAAAAGAGGGAGTATTACTTAGTACTAAAAATCAGACAAGTTTATACACATTTTCTAGTCGTATGATGGTAGTTTTAAAATTAATCTTATGAAACCATAGCTCGTACAATTATTTGACTCCGTCACTTATTTCTTTTAGAAGTTTTTTACTTTTACTTATGTTGTTAATATATCTAAATTACATGGTTTATTTCTTTTGTTCTTTTAGTATTCTTTGTCTTTCTTTCTTATTGTATGTTTGTTTGCACATTATTATTTGCTAAATTTACTATTAGTAATTTAGAAACTATAATTTTTCTAAGTACATTAACTATTTTATGTCTCAAAATAAATTTTACATTCTTAAAAGAACATTAATTAGTGAGTTACTTGTCTATTTGATCTGAAAAAGTGAAAGTAAATTGCGTTTGGTCCCTGAAAGTAGCTATATGGATGCGATTTAGTCTTCAATTTTGTGTCATACACAATTTATGAAATTACCATTTTAGTGAAATTGGGGACCAAATTATCGCACCATATAACAGCTTCCGGAACTAATATCCCCGATCAAAATATAACTTGATTTGAGAAACAAGTTATTGACATAAATAATATCTGACATAATAAATAATATCTGACCAAATTATTTAGTGCATAATTATTGACATAAATAATAACTGACCAAATTATTTAGTGCATAGTGATATTGACATAAATAAGAGGAAACAAGTTAACGGATTAGTATGTATGAACAGTAACAATATCCCTTAATTTATTAAATTTGAAATTAAAGTTAACATATATGGACAAATTAAATTATTTATTATGGAGTAATTATTAGGGGTAATCTGAGGTATGAAAATCGCTATGATAATAGCGCTAAATTTGTGACATTTAAAAATCATTATAAAATATAGGAGTATTTGATCACAAATAATAATCTCTTATATTTACTTCCTAAATAAGTTCGATCTCCTTTAAAAGGTACTTCCTCTATCCCTAAAAGATTATAAGTTTATTTTTTCATGGTTAAAGATTAACAACTTTACAATTTTGATCGACATTCAAAATTTTGATTTGAATCAAAATTATCAAGTTAATAGTAAAGTATGTTGAAAATACTACATATTGATATATTTTTTTAAACAAATATATAATACATTAAAAGAGATTGCCAGATTTCAAAATTAAAAAAATCAACTAATAAAATTCAAAATGTGATAGATAATCTTTTTTAGATAGGAATGGAGGGATGAAGTAATTAATTTTTTACGTCGGTCAAATGCGTACTTTACAAGAAATTGAATCATAAATGCGGTATTATCATCTTGTATAAGCAAAATTTTTCTTATTTTTCTTACGCCTTTCAAATATACATCTTAGAGAATGATGAAAAATATAGGCCATGGTTTGTCTAGTCATGATGATATTACTATTCTCGAAAGGAAGTAGTGAAATGCGAAACATATAATCGATGCATTGATAATTGTTTGCTTGGTTGTCTTTAGTTCACCAAATAAGTGTGTTCAATATTGTAGAACGTTATGTAAAGGAAAGGACAACATTTTAAATGAAGAAAACTATTGCAATAACGTTGGTTGTACATTTGCTCATTGTGTCAATCTACAAGGTCAGGTTACAAATTTTTTTATTTTTCGATTAAAGTACTTAGCTATTATTATATCTTTTATTATTTCCATTACGGTAATTTATCTTACTTTAATTAGTCTTGTATTTTTTTATGCAGATGAGAATAAGAAACGAGAATGCATTGAGGATTGTAAGAGAAAATCATGTAAATTGACACTACTGATAATTGTAATCAAAATATATTTATTCAATAACTTGATATTATGATATTACTTGTGTTGTGTATTTAACATATATTAAATCACAGTAGTATTTATTATTATATGTTTTTTATCATTGTTCCTTATGATTTAAAAATTGAGCTTATTTATAGATCGTCAAAATTTATTAATTATTTTTAATTAAATTCAATTTATTTGAATTAGTTAAAATTAATTTAATAAAATTCGATTGTGTGAGTTACACGTGGCGATTAGGACTCTCGATTGAAATTTCAATGAAAATGAACAAGTGAAATAATAAGGGTTCAGGAAATTAAGCTGAAATTAACTGAAGTTAAGATTAGGGTTTTTATATCAATTAAGCCTAATTTTAAATCTGAAATAGGGTTCCCGAAAGTTACGGGGCTAAAATTAATATATTAAGGAAGTATCAAGGTCAATATGTAAATGTTTTTACCTTAAAAAACCATAGGGTGTCATGAAATAGGCGCCTCTTTTGATCTTGCCTTAACAAATTAAATAATTAGCGTTCGAAGATCGTTAATCCTTTGATAATGGATCGACCCGTCGAATAATGCGAGAAAGCCTATAAATATCCTCTACATAGGCTGAAAAAAAACACACAAAAATAATTAGAAAAATACAACAAAATACAATTTAGCTATTTCTCTAAGAAGAAAACCTCTTAAGTTTGGTGTAACGATCCATGTCGGCCGCCTGAGTGAGGAAGTCATTAAAATCCGGAACACTAGAATTAAAATGAGCCGATGGGCGACTTCGGTTTAAAAATACAATTCGTTTCATCCAAAATGTTATCACAATTAAGTTTCCCAAATCAAAAGCGATTTTTAAAATTTATAATCCATAAATTTGATATGGCTTGACAAACCCGTATATATATCTATCCCCAAAATAAAGTAATGCCGGCAAGGCTACAACGAATGATGCGTCACGCGTATCCACGAATAAAATGACCAGCGACCGACAAGACTAAAGTTTCCAAAAGGAAAAATACAACAATCAAACGATTGAAAACGTAAAATCGATTTGTGAGGATCCTCTTCCGCTATGCTCCCACTAGCCACTGGGAACAAAACTCTGAAGCAGTCTCTTGGCTCGGTGCCGCTGTCGACTGGCTTTCTAAATGAAATGTCGGCCAATGCGAAAGGGGGTTTAAGCCGCCGAGGCTTAGTGAAACTGCTCACGGGGTGAACTTACCATGCAGACGAGGTCAATCGATAATATAATAGTCAAATATGAATAAAATACATATATCAGATGCCCAAAAAGGTCATACAACATAATTCCATGAGAAGTCTCGGACATAATACATGCAGGATATAATAGAAGGTTTCGGCAAGCACACAATTCGAGAAAGAAAATAAATAGACTCAACCACGACTAAAACTCTAGCCATCAGACCTCGCATCTGCCGTATCCCCACCCGGTATATACTGACCTCAATGCGCGCCTTATGCTCAATCCGTCTACTGCGAGGAATGGACTAATCGATAATCACCCAGCGCTTATACCGCGTGTAAGGCCAAAACGCACTTATACACAAAGTATAAGGCACACCGCCTGCCACACTAAGTATAAAGGTACGCGCGCTTATACACTAAGTATGGATGCGATTTAGTCTCGATTTTATGTCATACACAATTTGCTTGAAATTATCATTACGGTGAAATTGGGGACCAAATTATCGCGCCCATATAACCACTTTCGAGGAACTAATATCGTCAAATATAACTTGATTTGGGAAACAAATTATTGACATAAATATGACCAAATTATTTAGTGCATAATTATTGACATAAATAAGGAAACAAGTTAGCAGTTAGTATGTATGAACAGTAACAATATCCCTTAATTTAGTAAATTTGAAATTAAAGTTAACATATATGGACAAAAGATTAAATTATTTATTATGGAGTAATTATTAAAGTGTCGAAGATATGAAAATGCATATGATATTAAGCGTAGGCGCTTGACATTTAAAAATCATTATAAAAATATAGGAATAAGCTGATCACAAATAATAATTTCTTATATTTACTTCTAAACAAGTTCGATCTCCTTTAAAAGGTACTTTCTACATCCTAAAAGATTATAAAAATTTGTCTTTTCATGGTTAAAGATTAACAAATTTTACAAACTTAATTGACATTTAAAATTTTGATTTGAATCAAAATTATCAAGTTATAGTAAAATATGTTGAAAATACTACATGTTTGATATATTTTTTTCTAAACAAATATATATAATACATTAAAAGTTACTTGATTTCAAAATTAAAAAAAATCAGCTAATAAAATTCAAAATGTGATAGATAATCTTTTTAGATAGGAATGGAGGATGAAAGAGTAATTAATTTTTACGTCGGTCCAATCGTACTTTACAAGAAATTGAATACATAAATCACGGTATTATCATCTTGTATAAGCAAATTTTCTTATTTTCTGTGACAAATATACATCTTCTTAGAAGAATGATGAAAAATATAGGCCATGGTTTGTCTGATCATGATGATATTACTATTCTCGAAGTAGTGGAAATCGAAACGCGCAAATCAATGCATTACGATAATTGTTTTGCTTAAGTTGTGCTGGTTCACCAAATAAGTGTGTTCAATATTGTAGAGCGTTATGTAAAGGAAAGGACAACATTTTAAATGAAGAAACTATTGCAATAACGTTGGTTGTACATTTTGCTCATTGTGTCGATCTCACAGTCGAGGTTACAAATTTTCTTATTTTTTAGATTAAAGTACTTAGCTATTATTATAACTTTTATTATTTCCATTCTGATATTTTATCTTTACTTTAATTAGTCTTGTATTTTTTATGCAGATGAGAATAAGAAGCTTGAGGTAGTGAGGATTGTAAGAAAATCATGTAAAATTCAACAACTTCATGATAATTGTAATCAAAATATATATTTATTCAATAACAATATTATGATATATTACTTGTGTTGTGTATTTATATATTCAATACATTATTGTATATGTTTTTATCTGTTTGTTCCTTATGATTTAAAAATTGAGAGCTTATTTATAGATGATCAAAATTTATTAATTATTTTAATTAAATTCAATTTATTTGAATTAGTTAAATTAATTTAATAAAAGGTCGATTGTAATGAGTTACACGTAAGCGATTAGGACTCCAGATTTGAAATTTCAATGAAAATCGAACAAGTGGAAATATTCAGGGTTCAGGAAATTAAGCTGAGGTAATTGAAGTTAAAATTAGGGTTTTTATATCAGTCGCCTAATTTTAAATCGAGAAATAAAGGGTTCCTGAGGAAATTCTGGTGAAATTAATATATCAAAGGAAGTATCAAGGTCGATATGTAAATGTTTTTACATTAAAAAACCATAAGTGTCATGAAATAAGGCGCTTCTTTTTAATCTTGCCTTAAATTAAATAATTAACGTTCAAAGATCGTAATCCACGATAATGGATCGACGATCGAGAATAATGCAGAGAGAAAGCCTATAAATATCACTCTACATGGTGAAAAAACACACAAAATAATTAGAAAAATACAACAAAAATCTAGAGTAGCTATTTCTCTAAGAAGAAAACCTCTTGAGATTTGGTGTAACGATCCGCCCGAGGTAGAGCATGGTGAGAGTCATTAAATCCGAACACTTTGAGTCACCAAACCGATGGGCGGCTTCGGTTTAAAATACAATTCGTTTCATCCAAAATGTTATCCGCAATTCACGTTTTAATCAAAAGCAGTTTTTTTAAAATTTATAAATCCGTGGTGATATATCGAAGCGACAAACCCATATATATATACACAACATATCCCAAAATAAAGTAATGTAGGCAAGGCTAGCGAATGATGCGTCTTGTATCCACGAATACAAAATGACAACGGCCGGCCAAAGACTAAAGTTTCAAAGGAAAAATACAACAATCAAGCGGTTGAAAACACATGAAGGCCAATTTGTAGGATCCTCGCTCCACCATGCTCACACTAGCCACTCGGAACAAAACTCTCAAAGCAGGTCCTGCTTTGGCTCGGTGCCGCTGTCCCGACTGGCTTTCAAATGAAATGTCGGCCCGATCACGAAAAGTTTAAACGCGAGAGCAAGTGAAACTTAACACGGGGTGAGGCAGTCGTCATGTATAATAGTCAAATATGAATAAAATACATATATCGGGACTACCCAAAAGGTCGCTTCCAAACATAATTCCACAAGAGTCTCGGACATAATAAATGCAGAGATATAATAGAAGGTTTCGGCAAGCCACCGCGATTCGAGAGAAATCGATAGACTTCGACGCGACTAAAACTCACAGCCATCGAGCCTCATCTACCGTATCCCCACGATTCTGACCTACAATGCGCATATGCTCGAAATCCGTCTACTGCCCGGAATGGACTAATCAATAATGCTTCGCGCTTATCTTAGCGATTGTAAGGCCAACCCATGACTTACTCTGCATGAGAAGTATAGGCACGCACTTATACACACTAAGTATAAGACACTTGTAACTTATACACTAAGTATAAGGCACACCGCGCTTATACACTAAGTATGGATGCGATTTAGTCTTCAATTTTGTGTCATACACAATTTATGAAATTACCATTTTGCTGAATTGGGGACCAAATTATCCCACCCATATAACCACTTTTCGGAACTAATATCTGATCAAAATATAACTTCATTTGGGAAACAAGTTATTGACATAAATAATATCTGACCAAATTATTTAATGCATAATTGTTGACACAAATAAAAACAAGTTAACGGATTAGTATGTATGAAGCAGTAACAATATCCCTTAATTTATTAAATTTGAAATTAAAGTTAACACATATATGGGCAAGAATTAAATTATTTTATTATGGAGTAATTATTAAAGGGGTAATCTGAAGATATGAAAATCGCTATGATAATGGCGCTAAATTGTGACATTTTAAAAAATCATTATAAAATATAGGAATAATGATCACAAATAATAATTTCTTATATTTACTTCTAAACAAGTTCGATCTCCTTTAAAGGTACTTCCTCTACATCCCTAAAAGATTATAAAATTTGTCTTTTCATGGTTAAAAGATTAACAACTTTACAATTTTGATCGACATTCAAAATTTTGATTTGAATCAAAATTATCAAGTTAATAGTAAAGTATGTTGAAAATACTACATATTGATATTTTTTTTTAAAAACAAATATATAATACATTAAAAGTTACTTGATTTCAAAATTAAAAAAAAAATCAACTAATAAAATTTAAAATGTGATAGATAATCTTTTTAGATAGGAATGGAGGGATGAGTAATTAATTTTTTACACGTCGGTCCAAATGCATACTTTACAAGAAATTGAATCTATAAATGCAGTATTATCATACTGTATAAGCAAATTTTCTTATTTTCTGCAACAAATATACATCTTAGAAGAATGATGAAAAATATAGGCCATGGATTTGTCCTAGTCATGATGATATTACTATTCTCAGAAGTAGTGAAATCTGAAACATATAATCAATGCATTGATAATTGTTTGCTTGGTTGTCCTGGTTCACCAAATAAGTGTGTTCAATATTGTAGAATGTTATGTAAAGGAAAGGACAACATTTTAAATGAAGAAAACTATTGCAATAACGTTGGTTGTACATTTGCTCATTGTGTCAATCTACAAGGTCAGGTTACAAATTTTTTTATTTTTCGATTAAAGTACTTAGCTATTATTATATCTTTTATTATTATTTCCATTCACGGTAATTTATCTTACTTTTAATTAGTCTTGTATTTTTTTATGCAGATGAGAATAAAGCGAGAATGCATTGAGGATTGTAAGAGAAAATCATGTAAAATTGACCTTCGCGATAATTGTAATCAAAATATATATTTATTCAATAACAATATTATGATATTACTTGTCTTGTGTATTTATATATTCAATACAAGTAGTATTTATTATTGTATATGTTTTTATCCTATTGTTCCTTATGATTTAAAAATTGAGCTTATTTATAGACCGTCAAAATTTATTAATTATTTTTAATTAAATTCAATTTATTTGAATTAGTTAAATTAATTTAATAAAGATTCGATTGTATGAGGATTCTGGCGTGGCGATTAGGAATTTCCGTTGAAATTTCAATGAAAAGTAGAAACAGTGGAAATAATAAGGGTTAGAATTAAACGCGAAATTAATTGAAGTTAAATTAGGGTTTTATATCGAATTTAACCCTAATTTTAAATCACAAAATAGGAGTTCTAGGAAGTTACGGTGAGAAATTAATATATCAAGGAAGTATCAAGATCGATATGTAAATGTTTTTACATTAAAAAACCATAGGGTGTCATGAAATAGAGGCGCCTCTTTGATCTTGCCTTAACAAATTAAATAATTAGGAATTCCAGATAAGTAATCCGCTTTGATAATGGATCGACAATCGAGAATAATGCAGGAAAGCTATAAATATCACCTCTACATAGGTAAGAAAAAACACACAAAAATAATTAGAAAAATACAACAAAAATCTAGAGTAGCTATTTCCTGCAAGAAAACCTCTTAAGTTTGGTGTAGCGATCCGCCCAGTCGGCCATACAGTGAGAGTCATTAAAATCCGGAACAGGAGTCACCCAAAACCGATGGGCTGACTCGATTTAAAGAGCCTGGTCGTTTCATCCAAAAATGTTATCACAATTCGTTTCCCCAAATCAAGCAGTTTTTAAAATTTATAATCCATCGGTGATATCGAAGCGACAAACCCATATATATACCTGACATATTATCCCAAAATAAAGTAATGCCGGCAAGGCTACAGCAGAATGATGCGTCTTGTATCACGAATACAAAATGACAGCATTGAAGCAGACTAAAGTTTCAAAATAACAATCAGCAGGTTGAAAACACATCAAAAATCGAGGCTGGCAAGGATCCTCTTCCGCCTATCTTCGCTTTTAGCCGCTCGGAACAAAACTCTCAAGCAGTCTCTTGGCTCGGTGCCGCTGTCAACTTGCTTTCTAAATGAAATGTCGGCCAATGCAGCTAAGCCGCGAGGCTTAGTGAAGCTTTCTTTCTGAGGGGTAGGAACTTACCATGCAGGCAAGGTCAATCAATAATATAATAATAGTCAAATGAATAAAATACATATATCGAGGACTACCCAAAAGGTCATACAACATAATTCCACTGAGAATCTCGGGCGTAATACATGCGGATATAATAGAAGGTTTCGGCAAGCACACGAATTCAGAGAGAAGAGAAATCAATAGACTCAACCAGGCTAAACAAGCCATCGAACCTCACATCTGTGTCCCACCCGATTATCTGCATATGCGGCGTATCTTTCCGATCCGTCTACTGGGAATGGACTAATCAATAACAGCATATACGCGGTGTAAGGCCAAAACCGCACTTATACACAAAGTATAAGGCACACACTTATATACACTAAGTATAAGGCACACCGCTTGCTATACACTAAGTATGGATGCGATTTAGTCTCAATTTTATGTCATACACAATTTATGAAATTATCATTAAATTGAAGTGGGGACCAAATTAGCGCCCATATAACCACTTTTCGAACTAATATCGATCAAAATATAACTTGATTTGAGGGGAAACAAGTTATTGACATAAATAATATCGACCAAATTATTTAGTGCATAATTATTGACATAAATAAAGGAAACAAGTTAGGATTAGTATGTATGAGCTTGATAGCAATATCCTTAATTTATGAAATTTGAAATCAAAGTTAACACATATGGACAAGAATTAAATTATTTATTATGGACTAATTATTAAGGGGTAATCTGAAGATATGAAAATCGCTATGATATTAGCGCTAGCTGTGACATTTTAAAAAATCATTATAAAATATAGGAATATTTGATCACAAATAATAATTTCTTATATTTACTTCCTAAACAAGTTCGATCTCCTTTAAAAGGTACTTCCTCTATCTAAAGATTATAAAATTTGTCTTTTTCATGGTTAAAAGATTAACAACTTTCAATTTTTTGATTGACATTCAAAATTTTGATTTGAATCAAAATTATCAAGTTAATAGTAAAGTATGTTAGAAAATACTACATGTTGATATATTTTTTCTAAACAAATATATAATACATTAAAAGTTACTTGCAAAATTAAAAAAAAATCAACTAATAAAATTCAAAATGTGATAGATAATCTTTTTAGATAGGAACGAGGGATTTAGTAATTAATTTTACACGTCGGTCCAAATGCATACTTTACAAGAAATTGAATTTATAAATCCAGTATTATCATATCAGATAAGCAAATTTTCTTATTTTCAACAACATACATCTTAGAAGAATGATGAAAAATATAGGCCATGGATTTGTCCTAGTCGATGATACATTATTCCTTTAAGTAGCGAATCAAACATATAATCAATGCATGGATAATTGTTTGCTTGGTTGTCCTGGTTCACCAAATAAGTGTGTTCAATATTGTAGAATGTTATGTAAAGGAAAGGACAACATTTTAAATGAAGAAAACTATTGCAATAACGTTGGTTGTACATTTGCTCATCAGGTCAATCTACAAGGTCAAGTTACAAATTTTCTTATTTTCGATTGTATATTCTAGCTATTATTATATCTTTTATTATTTCCATTACAAGTAATTTATCTTTACTTAATTAGTCTTGTATTTTTTAAGTGCATGAGAATAAGAAACGAGAATGCATTGAGGATTGTAAGAGAAAATTGTGTAAAATTCAACACTCACAATAATTGTAATCAAAATATATATTTATTCAATAACAATATTATGATATTACTTGTCTTGTGTATTTATATATTCAATACGAGTAGTATTTGGCTATTGTATATGTTTTTATCCTCGTTGTTCCTTATGATTTAAAAATTGAGCTTATTTATGTGATCGTCAAAATTTATTAATTATTTTAATTAAATTCAATTTATTTGAATTAGTAAATTAATTTAATAAAGTGTCGATCATACAGTTACACGTGCGATTAGTGGTTCGATTGAAATTTCAATGAAAATCGAACAAGTGGAAATAATATGGTTCCCGGAAATTAAGCTCTCGAATTAGACTGCTGTACTGTGTTTTTATATCAATTAACCCTAATTTTAAATCTGAAATAGGCTCCCGGAAGCTACGGGCTAAAATTAATATATTAAGGAAGTATCAAGGTCAATATGTAAATGCTTTTTACATTAAAAAACCATGGTGTCAGCTAAATAGGCGCCTTCTTTTGATCTTGCCTTAACAAATTAAATAATCAACGCTCAAGATCGTGAATCCACCCGATAAATTCGACGAATTCAATCGTAATAATGCCGTAGCCTATAAATATCTCTCTATAGCTGAAAAAACACACCAAAATAATTAGAAAAATACAACAAAAAATCTCGGTAGCTATTTCTCTAAGAAAACCTCTTAAGCTCGTAACGATCCGCCTGTGTCGGCCGCCTCTCGAAAGTAGAGTCATTAAAATCCGAACAATTTGAAGTCACCAAACCGATGGACGACTACTTAAAAATACAATTCGCTTCATCCAAAATGTTATCACAATTAAGTTTCCTAAATCAAAACGCTTTTAAAATTTATAATCCATCACCGATATCTAAACGACAAAACCCATATATATATACACAACATATCCTTGGGGAATAAAGTAACGCCGGCAAGGCTACAACAGATGACGCTGCATCGTATCCCCGAATACAAAATGACAACAAATGACAAGACTAAAGTCAAAAGGAAAAATACAACAATCAAAACAATGCTTGAAAACACATCAAAATCGCATTAAACAGATCCCCTTCTTCCACCCTATGCTCACCTAGCCACTGAACAAAAACTCTCAACAGTTTCGCTCAATCACGCCTCGTCAACCCGGTACAAATGAAATGTCGGCCAACGTTAAAAAGTGGGTTGGGCTCAAGCGAGGCTTAGTGAAACTTTAAACACGTGGGTGAACTTTACCATAATGGAACGAAAGTCAATCAATAATATAATAGTCAAATATGAATAAAATACATATATCCGTGACTACCCAAAAGCGCCATACAACATAATTCCACAAGAAAGCCTCTACATAATACACGCAGATATAATATTGTATAGTTTCAAAGAAGCACACAATTCCGTAAAGAAATCAATAGACCCAACCACTTACTAAACTCTAGTCAATAAAACTTCCCATTCTCATATCCCCTTACCCGCATACCAACTCTAACGCATATGCTCAATCCGCCTACCCCTCACAGAATGGACTAATCAATAATCACCGACTTATGGGCCTCAGTTGCAAGGCCAAAACCGCGACTTATACACAAAGTATAAGGCACACCGCACTTATACACTAAAGTATAAAGGCACACCGCACTTATACACTGCTATGATGGATTTGTCTCCAATTTTATGTCATACACAATTTATGAAATGGTCATTCTGTGAAATCGGGGACCAAATTATCGCACTCCATATAACCACTTTCGAACTAATATCCGATCAAAATATAACTTGATTTTGGGGAAATGTTATTGACATAAATAATATTCCGACTAAAGTATTTAGTGCATAATTATTGACATAAATAAGGGAAACAAGTTAACGGATTAGTATGTATGAACAAGAATAATATCCCTTAATTTATTTAAATTTTGAAATTAAAGTTAACATATATGGACAAGAACAAATTATTTATTTATGGAGTAATTATTAAGGTAATCTCAAGATATGAAAATCAAGTATATGATATTAAGGCTTAATGTGACATTTTAAAATCATTATAAAAATATAGGAATATTTGATCACAACACACTTTTATATTTACTTTCCTAAACAAGTTCGATCTCCTTTAAAAGGTACTTCTCTATCCCTAAAAAAGATTATAAAATTTGTCTTTTCATATGAAATAAAGATTAACAACTTCTCTCCAATTTTTGATTGACATTCAAAATTTTGACTTGGAATCAAAATTACTGCCATTAGTAAAGTATGTCGAAAATACTACATGTTTATATATTTTTTCTAAACAAATATATAATACATTAAAGTTACTTGATTTCAAAAATTAAAAAAAATCAACTAATAAAATTTTAAAATGTGATAGATAATCTTTTTAGATATGAATCTAGTGGACGAGTAATTAATTTTTTACACGCCGGTCCAAACGCATACTTTACAAGAAATTGAATCTATAAATGCAGTATTATCACATCAGAGTAAGCAAATTTCTTATTTTCTCGCGAACAAATATACATCTTATGTAATAACCCGTTACAAAAAAAAAAAAATTTAAATTTTTCGGTCGAAGTGACCCGAATAGTATAATTTTTTTTCGAAGGATAATATTATTTAAAAATTTTGGAGCTTTTAATTTCATTTATAATTTAGTAGCGCTTAAGGCGGAAGAATTTTATCTTTTGAAATCGGTTCATGGAGTGCTTAAGTAATGATAAACTAGAGAATTAACCGAAACCGACCCAGACTCGAAGTTTTAAATATCTATTCATATATCCTCCATTATCATCATCATCATCACAACTTCTATCTTTCTTCTCATTTTATTTAAATTAAGCTCCTCCCCTTAAAAAATTTCTATTTTTCCATTTTCGATTGTCGCCAAACTCAAGATCGGTCAGAGAATACTGCTTCTTCCCATCTCTTCTTCGAAAGGCGTAAGAAATGTCTTTCGAGATATTTCTTGGGTTTTGGATATAGTTGACTTTAGTTGACTTTTCCATAATTGAATTTATGATAAATCTTAGTTATGGTTCCGCGACGATTCTAAGTTTTGGTGAATTCGTGATTTGTAGATCAAGCTGAGACGCATGTCGCAGTTGACTTTTAGGTTTTTAAGCTGATTTTATATGGATATTTTTATAAGACTTTAAATGTAGGGAGGTTATACTGGGACCTTATTATAGTTGTTATGACGTTAATCATATTTAAAATTGATTAAAGTATAATAAAAAGTGTGTAAATTCCAAAGTCGAGTTATAATTGATATTTCTGAAAGATGATTGTTAATTACAATTTGATGATTAGTTAGAATAACTTATAAGTCAATTTGTACGAGAAAGTTTATGATGGAATTTAGCGGGAATCGATCATCTGACGGGATTTCATAACTGGACAATATCCGTCAAGCCTCATACCATTTGTAGATAGTTCCCTAAGAGTTGGTTATGTATCTTCTAGAACGCCGGTATATAGTGGTAGGTCTCTCGATTATACTTTCTCGGTGTCATAGGGCGTCGATCAAGTGAAAAGTAAGCAGCTACCTTGATTGTCTTTCGTGAAGGCCTATGGTAGCTACAGAGGCGCAGTACTTATCTCACGTATTACCTTATGTACTTCTTTCAAACGGTGTAATTGCCCTGTATTATAATTACGTGTAAAGCGGTGGGCTGTGCTCCTTTTGTAATATAATTACGTGTGAATGGCGATATGTCCTCGGTGATATATCATGGGGAAACGGTATACATGTAACGGTTGTATCATTGCTGCAGGTGAGCCTAATATGATTATGTGATTCTATTCTCAAGCAAAGATCAAGGTCGGCCTGGAGGTGCTCACGGCCCGAACTCCCCCAACTTATATCAGATTATGTGGCCTCGACGCACTTCTCAGGGTATTTATGTGGCTTACGGCAATTTGGTATTTATGGGCCTTTGACGGCACTTGTGGTATTTATGTGGCTTCATTTCGGCACTTCAGGGTATTTATGTGGCCTTGTCGGCACTCCTGCGTGTATTTATGTGGCTTTGTCGGCACTCTCAGGGTATTTATGGCCTTCGCGGCGTGTTGCGATTGATTACTTATCATGGTACGATTAGCCGTATGCTTTGCTGGTCATGGAAGTAAAGTAGTTGGTTATTGAGAGGTGTTCGATGGAGTTATGTATGACTTTTGAAAGTGACTTCAGTATTAGGATACTTAATTTACAGTCGGGACTACTGGGGATTAGGCGACTCTCCTTCAAGGTGATACGTGACGCTATTGGCCCTATACTACGTATAGCTACGGTATACCCTTTTGATCGCTTTGTTACATTGTCGAGGTGGCCCTATACTACGGTATAATACAAGTGCGATTCTCTTTGATCGCTTGTCAGTATCGTCGAGGTGGCCCTATACTACGGTATAGCGCCATGGTTTGCCCCATACTACGTATAGCCATGGGTATGATTCCCTTTGATCGCTTTGTTGCGATTGGTTTGCGTGGCCCTATACTCACGGTATGATTCTGATCAGCTTTCACGCATTGGTTTTCCAGGTGGCCCTCTTACTTACGATGAGAAGGGCTAAGGGTTTTGGCCTTTATATTTACGGTATACAGTGCTTTATATTAGAGAAAGCGCGTGGCTTTATACTTTTGTGTATAGCAGTGTGTTTTATATTTTGTGTATAGTAAGTGCGTGTTTTATGTTTCTTTTGTGTATAAGTGTGTTTTGCCTTATATCATGTATAAGTAGGTGATTGCTGATTTGTCCATTCTCTGTGTAGATTGATTGAAAGTATATGCGCATGTAGTGATGGTATACCGTGATATGAGATAGTGAGGTTGGTTTACTCAGAGTTTTTAGTCGCCACAGTATCTGTGATTTCATTCGGGGTGATCATGGCTATTCTATCCTCTATTATATATTCATGTGTTATGTCCGAGACTTCATGTAGAATTATGTCATGACTTTATCCTCGATAATCCTCAGATACATGTATTTTATTCATATTTGACCACGAATTTAATTATTCCTAATCTTTGGTTGCTTGTGCTACAATGCTGCTTTGACGGTTATACTTCATTTTAAGCACTTTGTCGGCAACTATTTTTCTTCAGATACGGTATTTATTTTCGCTTGTAGCCTTACCGGCATTATCAGTTTTTGTTAGATATGTTCTTATATATCTAAGTGGCTACGGACTAGATACCTTTCGAACGAGAACATTAGAGCGTAAATTATAAACCAAGTTTGGCGCACTGCCGATGATGTCAAGCGATATTTTATATATATATACGCGGAAAATGGATTCAAACGCTGCTTAGAATATAAGTACCGATCTAACCACGAATTGATACTACGGAGGTAAATAAGTTCCGATACTAAATGAAAAAAATCTGAAAGATAAATCAGACTTAGGTTATCCGGATTCAAGATATATTACCTACCATATTAAGAAACGCATATATTTGGAAGGTCTTATGAGGAACATTAGTTGTCATAGGAGGAGTATGATTGTAAAATGGGGGAGTAGTACTTTAAAGTGAACTAAAGTGCCAAGTGATCGAAGTTGTATGATGCACGAAGTTAAGAGGTTAAGATATATGTTTAAGTTATTGTGTGTTCGAGGTGTATATTATATCGGGAATTAGCTATACTTCGAAAGAGTAACAGACAGTAGTAAATACCTCTGTAATTGGGCGCGCATCATGAGTAAGTTGTTGACGAAGGGTTATCGGTGTTAGTTAGAAAGCCAATAAGGAAAGTTTTACTTTCAGGCAAAGAACCTATAAAATAATACTTGGGGGTATATAGCCTCTAAATAAAGTAGAATCTAAATTTTCTTTATTCGGGCAAGGATCAGTAGTTAACTGCTATTTATTTTCACTCTTTTAGCCGACTTCCTATTTTCCCTACGGGCGGCCGCTTTCTTATGCCCAGGTTGTCATGAACGACTCCATATGCATCAAGTCGAGAAGTCGCTGCACTCCGCCGAAGACGGCGACGGTGGCTTGAAGACCTCAACAAATATACTTTTATCTTCTCCTTTTGAAGTTTCGTTGTTTATAATTATTATTGACTCGAGTTGTATAACAAATTGTTCGATGTGCATTTATATTACGAAGTTTCAATGTTAGTTGTACTATCAAGTTACCACCCGGCTTGACGAAGTTATATTGCTTTTATTTTATGATGTAAGTTAAGTCATTTTTATTGTTATCCATCGTCAGACTCGATTATAATGTGCCAGTGACGGTCCCAACTCAAATTCCACCGCTGGTCGTTATTAATTTTGGTATCGAGCCTAGGTTTATGTTTTCAAGGCCTTGTGTGGTTATGTGCCTGTGTTCAGTTATAAGTGCTGCCAGGCATGTAGTCATTTTCCTGTTTGAGTTCATTTCTTTTCCTAATCCGCTGACCGGCTGAGGACGCCACTTGAAGATTTCCTCAAGTGACTCAAGGCATTTGCGGGTCTTACGAGACTACTTTCAGATTCCGTGTTTTTGTGGCGTTGGTTTTGAATAAGATGTGTTATATTGTGAGATACGTGAAATCTAATCGGGGTAATACGACGCACGCCGAGTTATGTATTTGTCGGTACGGGTACCGGGCATATATTGAGACGCACGATGAGTAGATATTTATGAGAGATTATATTGGAACGACATACATGTAACGGGTTAGAATACGACGCAAGGTATCGGAAATACATGAAGCGATCTATATTTTAAAAGCCTTAATACTGGATGCTGGTAGTACAGTCATAATGAGATTTTATGATGGAAATTAATTATGATAAGTTGTGATAATTAATATACGATATACTCGAGGTGGAGTTGTAAAGAATATCAATGGGTTATAAGTAAGGTTACTGGTTAACCAAGATTCCGTGGATTATAAGGAAAGTCATGAAATGCTGGTTCGACTTGAAATGATAAATAAGTCAAAGCGAATACAACGAGACCTAATGCTGAAAAGAGGCTGAGTTATCTGCTAATAATGTTTAAGAAGAGTTCTATTGAGGTAGCATATCTTTTATAGTAATGATCATTCTTTCGAGGATGTAAACTTTAGGTTGAAACCTTCTGAGACGGAATACGGATGAATATGTTCGAGGATTTATGAAAGAGACCTAATTATACCCCGGAAATGGTGAGGGAATTCAATCAAAAGTTAATTTGAAGTTGTTGATAAGTTAAAGGGTGAATTTAAGGGTAATAAAAAGTGTTACTGTAGAGGATTCTCGTGACACAGAATACGGATTAAATCATCAGCAAGGTAAAGAGGTCGATCTTAAATAATTAAGAATTTCTCTTGGATACTGAGTAATTTGGGATTACTCACCAAGTTGTTACCTTATCTATGTTGACAAGCATATGGTTATAAAGCAATACGTAACTGGAATCCAGCTACAATTGA